>JAJKFI010000009.1:21587257-21602979 GCA_029204185.1 Lerista edwardsae
ACACACACACACACACACACACACACACACACACACACACACACACACACACACACACACAGAGAGAGAGAGAGAGAGAGAGAGAGAGAGCAATCCTAACCTGGAGTTAGGCCGGCACAGTGAAGCTAGCAACGTTTGGCCAGCACAAGGGCCACAGTAAAGCACGTTTGGATCACTCTTGGAATCAGGGGGGATGATGCACGTCTGTGTGCTGGCCTCTGACTCCAAGAGTGATCTAAACATACTTTATGGTGTCCCTTGTGCTGGCCAGATTTTGCTGGCTTGACTGTGCCAGCCTAACACCAGGTTAGGATTGCGCTCACACTTACATCTCAAATGGGGCTTCCAAGTTCAACAAAGTAATTAAATGGAGCATCACATGCTGAGTATAAAGCGATATTTCAAATTGATTTGTATACATTTTATTCTCTATTTTATTTTTGTTGTTAGGCATTTATGCCTTGCCTTTCATTTGTGCTCAAGGCGGCTTACATAAAACCTTCTGAAGTATCAATCATAACAATTTAAAAAATCAAAGCAATCACTCCGCTATCACAAAAAGCACAGTAAGAAATGCAAAAGATAAAAAGCACATCAGTGGCACAAAGGAAAGTACGCAAAGCAACTTTTAAATGACTAGGAGCTCAATTAATCAGACTGTTGTCAAACTGTTTATAACTTTGATTTTATAATGAGGTCCTTATAGCTCAGAGGTGCAACTGCCTGCTGTGGTTCAAACGGTCCACCAGTGTACTGCTTAAAAGGAAATTACAGCTGAAATCTCTGCCACCAGGATTCTAAGCAAACAAAAGCAGGAAGAAGGTTATTCCCCCAAAGAGTCAAAAGGTAAAAACAACAAAAATGAAGCAGTAGGGGTAATAATTCATATTAAAAATTCTAATATTTGTAATGTATAGAAAGAGATATTTAGATAAAAGGAACGTTATGAACTGTTTGGCCAAGCTGGTGCATTTTAATTTGATGCACACAACTTTTTTCATTACAGAATGATACATTTTTTAAAAGGTAAGAAAATGCATTACTCACATTTATGTTATTCAAAACAAACTTAAACCGCAATGCGGTTCAATGGTCCTCTGCTACGCCACTGCCTTACCTTGAGGAAGCTTCCGAAACTGCCTCCCTACCCCAGGATACAGCACACGCTGCATTGACATCAAAGGCGTTCCTGGGGAGGGTGGCGCCTGGGGGCACATCTTCAGGGATGCTGCCCCCGACCTGGAGGTGCCATCCCTGCATCTGCTACCTCCTCCCGGAAGTGTTCTGTGGACTAGAGAGGCCAAGCGCATGATGGTTTTTGGCAGTGGTGTCATCTACAAATAAGGAACGGGAACGCTGGGCGGGACTTCCGCAGGACTTCCGCGTGATTGGCTGCCCCCCGTCCCATTCCACGGCTGCCCTGGCCTCGGGGGGGGGGGTGCCTGCTCGCCAGGGGAGACGGGTGGGGGCGTGCCGGAGCCTGGGCGAGCAGCAGTGGGGCGCACAAACTGGGGTCAGCCCCCCCCCCCCGAGGCCAGGGCAGCTGCGGGACGAAACGGGCGGGCTGCCAATCATGCGAAAGTCCCACCCAAGTCCCGCCCAGCGTTCCTGTTCCTTGTTTGTAGATGACACCACTGGTTTTTGGCCTCCAGAAGGCCTCTGAAGACTCTCTGGGCGGTGCCCTCCTCTACTTTAAAAAAACAGAGGACAGCAGTCCCTGGAGTGGCGTGGTGATGGGGGTGCAACGAAGGGCAGGAGGGGGCTATTTGCCCTCCTACCTGGCACCCTGGGGAATTTGCCCCCTTGACCCCCTAGGCATGCTATGATTGTCATAAATGTATCAGTGTTGGAAAGTTGGATAGGGCTGGGCCCTGAGTTGCAACCAGGGCTGGCCCAATTCTTCCTGATGCTTGAAGCCAAATGCTGCCCCCTTACCTGATGTTGTGCCAGCCTCTTCTCCTCCCACTCTCCCATGTCCTATCTTTGCACTCTCCTCCTCTACACATTTCTTCTTCCTCTCTGTTCCCCTCTTGCTTTTCGAATCCAGGAAGTAGGAGAAGGGGGAACGGTGCCTACACGAAGATAGAGAGGAGCACTCCCACCAATCTGTTTCCTGAGGGCGCTGCCTCAGTTTCCCTCATGGATGGGCCAGCTCTGGCTGCAACTATTCTATAACTAAATCTGCGGTGGGATTACGCATTCTATTCGACGCCATTCAATGCTATTCAATTTTGAAATTCAACGCCAATTTCAAAAACAACCTTTCTTCAGAATACAAGACAAAATGATTGTCGAACGGTTGAATTCCGTATGCAGCAGAACCTTCTGCAAACTGAGTAGAGCAGCAGCCACAAAACATGCAACAGCTGAGGCACTTTTTCCAGTGGTGTTCCTCTTATATTTAGCAGGGGGAGAGTAATTGTCCCTCTTCACCCCTGCGCAGTGTCTTTTCTAGTGACTGTTGCTGGTGGTGTTTTGCATATTTTTAGATTGTGAGCCCTTTGGCACAGGGAGCCATTTAACTTTATTATTACTATTTGCCTGTAAACCGCTTTGTGAACTTTGTGTTGAAAAGCGGTATATAAATACTATATGAATGAATGAATGAATGAATGAATGAATGAATGAATGCCCAAATTATGCAGTTCCCGGTCGGACCAGCACTTACCGTTCTGCTGTGTACCACACAGCAGCCCACTCCAACGCTGCAAAGCAACGCTCTGGGTGGTCGCGTCTGTAGCCCATTGCCCAGATGTGACCGCCCAGAGGGTCCCTCTGCAGGGTCCAGGTGGGCTGCACATGAGGAGTGTTGTGGAACGGTAAGCACATCTCACAACAGGGAGGTATTCAGCAGTGTGCCGGATCCAGCCAAAGGCTGGAGTTTGGTGACTGCTGGACTAGAGCAAGCTCAAACTGTGATCCTTGATGTCCAAAAGGTGTCTCTGTTTTACTCTGTGAAATGTTGGAGAGGCTATTGTTATTTGAGGTCTTCAGAAACTTGAGACTCAGCCAGCCTGGCCTACCTCACAGGGTTGTGCAGATAAAAGCAGGAGAGACACTTGTTTGCCATCCTCCGCTTCCGGAGGAGGGTGGGGTATGAAGGTATTCACAGCCTCAGCATCCTTCTTACTCCTGATTTGGTCATCAGAGGAATGTGAGAAACCTTCTGGTGATATGTTGGAAGCACAACTCTCTTTTCTTCCCTTTTTCTTGGGGGGGGGCAGTGGGAGTTCAGCAGACAGACAGACAAGATCCCCTTTCGCTTCCTTTCAATTTATTCTTCATGGACAATGAAAATGTGTTAATAATGCCACCTGAGCAGGCGCCCAGGTGGCAGTTGTCTCTGCTCTCCAACAGTGGCTGGTGGTCGGGAAACACAGGGCTCCTTTTCCTGACTGCTGCACCATCTGTTCTTCTCCCCAAGCCAGCCCTCCCCGCATGTGAGACATCTGCTCTGTAACCTGAGAGAACACAATGGAAGAGAGACCTCGACTTCTGTTGCATCTCCCCCACCCCCGCCACCAGCTGACATCTCAATGGGAAGGGCCACATGTCTGCTTCTGCACTAAGAACGTTGTTTTTTTTTTAATTTAGAATATTTATATACCGCTTTTCAGCAAGTTCTCAGCAAAGTTTCTGCGGCAAAGAGAATGAAAAGAAGGTCCTCTGTTCAAAGGGTTGGGCTTGTGTCGTGCGCGAATTGTCTTTCTTCAAAGATGGGAGAACTAAGCTTTATGGTGAATGATAGAAGAGGTTGAGTAACCATAAACAACAACCGCAGTGAGGATATTCAGGGCCTAGAAGAAGTTCCCTTTGGAGGGCTGTGGGGTTTGGGGAATGTTTGCTTTGCAATTTTGAAAACATTTGCATTTCAATACCCCCATTGTGGGAATCTGTGCTGATGGGTTTTGATGCCTTGTCTGTGTCAGGACAAACATTATAAGTTTCTCATGATTACACAAGCACAGAATAGTATGTTTGTGCTCATTATAATGTTAACGCTATCATGGCAAGAACATGCTTGCTAGAGATGGGCAAAAAAACTCTTAGGGCGTAATCCTAACCTGGAGTTCAGCTGGCACAGTTAGGCCAGCAAAGTTTGGCCGTCACAAGGGCCACCATAAAGCACGTTTGGACCACTCTCGGAGTCAGGGAGGACGGGCACACCTGTGTGCTGGCCTCTGACTCCAAGAGTGGTCCAAATAAAACACAATTTACGGTGCTGGCCAAACTTTGCTGGCCTAACCGTGCCGGCCTAACTCCAGGTTAGGATTGCGCTCTTAGAAAAACTGAGGGCGCAATCCTAACAGCACTCTAGGCCAGCACAAACACTAAAGAGAGTCAAATTCGAGTCTCTTTTCTGGGTCACTGGTCCCAAGATTCGAGTCAGGTCCAAGTCAGTGACACCAGTGACTCGAGTTTACATGAGTTGCAAAACACCAGCATTTTCACGACTCGATTCAAGTTGTGATGACTCGAGTGTCCATCCCTGTCTTTCACTGAACTGTAGCTGTGAGGAGCCTGCTAGGGTTGTGTCTTGGCTGAAATGGGCAATTGGGGTGTGGTGGACATTGGTGCCACCACAATCTGCCCCTGCCCTGCCCTGATCACTGCCCCAGACCTCCCTGATTCCCTCCCCTTTGCTGGCCAAACCCTGCTAATGGCCAGTCTCTCTGAACTGCTGGTGGTGTGTGTATTTCCAGCAGCTGTACTGGCAGCAGCACTGTGCAGACTGGAGGAGAGGCTGATGCACTGGCATTCATCCAAATTCTTATGTTACTGATTATTTTAAAACATTGTACCCTCGGTTTTCTTTTATAAAGATCAAAACAGAGCCAGGATGGTGTAGTAGTTTGGGGTTGATCCAGTCCCATTCCCTACTCAGCCATGAAACCTGAGCCTCACCTACCTCACAGGGTTGTTGTGAAGACAAAAGGACAGGAGAAACCATGTACACCCCCCCCCTCTGCTCCTTGGAGGAAGGGTGGTATAGAAATATGAATGAATGAATGAATGAATGAATGAATCCACTAACAACCTAACCAAAGACAAATTAAACATAAGCCAAATATGTAAGAGTCAAATAAAGATAGCATTAAAAGGCAGCAGGAAAATAGGGCACCCCCTCCCCAGAAAGAAGCACACATGACACGGCAGAGTCAGCACTTCCCGAGAGCCTTTCTGAAAAGCCACACCTTGGCTAGTAAACTGAAAGATGGGTGCAGGCAGCCTTCCTTGTGGGGGGGGAGAGCAGCCCCCCATGTTGGTTCTACAGCTGGGAAGGCTGTACCAAGGTCACCCTTAGCCCCTGGCACTCACCCACTGTTCTTTAGTCAGCACGGGAATCTGGAGCAGAATTTCTGTTATTGATTCTGTCTGGATTTCCTCTAAAAGGCCATGTTACACATTTTAACACACCTCTGGTTCATTCTTTGACCAGTAGCTAGCTGGGCTTCTACAGGTTTGCAGGAATACTGGAAGGGTATTGCATAGCTCCTTCCTCATAATTTTGTTAGGTCCCTCCTTCGCTCCCCAGAGTGGACACGTTTTGAGTCATATTAACAAGAGCTGTTAAGGAGATGCACCCTCCAGTTTACAAAGGGCATGAAAAGCACCATTATTCTTCCCGCGTGATTAGCATCGGAAATAAATTCCGTTTTGAGACTGTCTGTAGTGAAAAATGACATAATTTATGACATAATTAAATACACAAAGCTGTGTTTAAATAACCAGCTTAATTCAAACAAAGCCAGGAAATCAAAGGTAATATTGACCCTCCAGTTTCAAGACAAACTGACGTGAATAAAGCCATGTTATGGATGGTGTGCTGGCTACAGCTATGAACTTGATGGTGTTTAAAGGTGATTGCACTAGCCGCCCCCCACAAAAGAAGTTGGATTCCTGCTTGAAAGGCTGTGATACCTGCTAGTCCAATCTGAGGTTAGCTGGTTGCTCTTCATGAGGGCCAGGTAGGAACTTTATGCTGTCATTCAAATTGGCCATGGATGGAAGGTTTTTTTTTTTGCCTACTCCAGACTGGCGAGGGAGGCTTCATTACTTAAAAACTGATCACTTGTGCTTAATAAAGTTAAACTCCAACCTCAGTCTGGAGATGGAGTCTGGAAACCTTAGCCGAAGATGTTCTGATTTGTAGCCAGGGGCATAGCTAAAGAAGTGCAGGGGGGTGCAATTGCATCGGGCAACAAGCTTTAGGGGGACAACAAGCTGAGCTTGACACTAGTAGCCAAAATTGTGAAAACCTTGGTATGTATACCATCATGTTATATATCATTGGAAAGTAAATTTAACACAGAATGCAATGAAACAAGCCAGAGTGTAATATCTTTATCAAGAGTTATAGCCAAAACCCCAGAGAAAACAAAATACAACTGTGATGTTACTTCCTGTTTTGATGCCACATCCATCAAAGTGCCCTGCACTGGGCAACACTTTCATTAGCTCCACCCCTGTATGTAACTCATCCTCTTACCCACCACATGACACCAACTCTCTTTTCTAGTGTGGCATTGAAAACTTGATTGCTGCATCTGTGGGGCAAGACCAAAAAAGAATCTCCCTTTGAATTTTAGCAGGAGAGCACTGCAGCACAGGGAAGCATAGGGAGGTGGTAACATTGTTGAGCATGATGTTTATCCTCCCCTTTTTTCAGTCTTCTTTTACTGTGGTAAAAACGCAGAGATGCCAGGCTTCCTTAGAGCTCTGTGCCCACCTGCAATCTGTGTTTGCATTGTTCTGTGGCAACACTGCTCTGTTGGTTTTCAACAGCGAAAATATAAAAGCATGCCGAGAGCATAAACAGGAAACTTGTGTTTAGGTGGGAGTTCCTAGGAATTTTGTTCTGCTGACCACAAAGGCCATGGGAGAAAGGAAGTAGGAAAAACACTGTAAATACCTGGGTGACTAATAACTTTGTGCTGCTCTTCTGGCCTTTTTGGGACATGCAACATTCAGCTCTTTCCATGCAAAAGCCGGGAGGCGGGACCTCCACGGAGAAGGCACGAAAGCTTTGCAAGATGCTGTACATTTTCAGCCATTGGGGGTGCTTATTTCATTTGCTGCATTGTGACCTTCTGCAGATCTCTCCTTCTTCTATATCAGACGCAGTCAAGCGAACGACTTTTATCTGGTCCATGCATTGTTAACTTTCTGGCTCAATCCTAGAACTTTTGGTATCAGCAAATACACACGTAGGATCCTTTGCAAGGATTGCGGTACTAGTCTGGTTTACTAGTCTGAACTGACTGGGGACATTGCCAGAGCAATGTATTAAAAATGCCTTGGCCTGATTTAATGTAAACATTACACCCCAAATGCAGGCTGAAAAAAAGCCCTTAGTTGCTAGATGTGTGTAGGGTGGTACAGTATTCTACAGTATCACTGGTGGTGCATTTTTATGTGGTTTTTTCCCCCAAAACTTCTTGATTAAAATAGCAAATTGCGGTGTCATGTGTTTTTATTCTGCATTCTCGTTCCAAGTTCTCATTTTTATTAATTTTAAATGCTTTAAAGTGTAGTTCTTGAAAGATAGAACATTTCTGTATAAATTGTAAAAACCTTCGGGTTTCTGAATAAAGTCTGCCCATGTAAACCGCCTTGAGTTATAGTCATTAGAGAAATCTGGTGACCTAAGAAAGGCGGTATATAAATCCAAGTATTATTATTATTATTATTACTAGGTAGATGATACAGTGTCAGCAGATGCAGCCACAGTATTATTTCTAATTGGAAAAGCAATCTTTTTTTATTTCTGGAAAATATTATAAATACCAAAATGTGGTGTTTTGTGTTTTTATTCAGATATTTTAATCCCCAAAAGGTGGTGTTTTGTGTTTTTATGCAGTGTTTAACAAAAAAAAGCACCCTATTATATCCCTACTAGTATACTGAATGTCACTGCTGCTATATTAGAAGCGCTGTTAGGAATTGGTGGCCTTTATGAGGTGCTGTGTCTTCTTCCTCACCCTAGGATGTTACACGGGCTCTGAAAGAAAGCGTGTTGAACAAAAGGGGGGAAAACGCCTTCGCGTTGTCTAGGCGGATTTAGACGAAAGTAGCCAAATCTTCACTCCCCTTGTTTTGTACTGCAGGAGCAGCTGGAGGTGGGAGTCATGCACCTCTTTGTAAGAGGTTTCCCCATTGGATCCCCAAAGGATTTCCATTGTTGCCCAAAGGGGCCCGCGAAGGGTGGGCTTTCCTTTCTTTCTTCCCCAGCTCCACACACACAGCTTGGAAGATGTTTTGTCTTTTAAACTGACTGGCAGCAGCTTTTGCTGATCTGCATCTTGCATGCGGCGGAGATGGGGAAGGAATGGATTTCAAAGTGGGGCCATCTGCACAGAGGAAAACTGGCAGATCAGGGTGGCTCACAGTCTTGATGATTTCCCTCCGAACACTGAGGTCTGTCTGGCTAAACTGAAGACATCTGGTCAACTTAATTTAGAATGCAGGGTCTAATTTCACTGGAAGGCTTAGACCGTTTACCGCCTAGATAAACTCCAGATTGGCAACACTGGGGCAGAAGCTGTTACAGGCCTACATTTCAAAAACGAGGAAATTCACTTCCCTTGGGAGAATGCATTAACGTTGAAGTCACAGCACAGATCATCTTCAGGGCAGGAAGAAAGGGAGTGGGGTTTGAGTCTCTTCTACACCAAACAGAAAGTGATCTCCTTTGAATGCCACTTTCCCAGCTAGCCAGGAAAAGGAAGTCCTGTATATAGAGCCAACAATCTTCCTCGATTCAATGGGTTGGTACTTCCACCACTCGGCTCATAACAGCTGTTTTTCCACAT
Organism: Lerista edwardsae; assembly: GCA_029204185.1. Classification (NCBI taxonomy): domain Eukaryota; kingdom Metazoa; phylum Chordata; class Lepidosauria; order Squamata; family Scincidae; genus Lerista; species Lerista edwardsae. The sequence goes on from JAJKFI010000009.1 coordinate 21,596,071, forward strand.
GTCTTATGTGATGATGCCCATGACAATTTCTCCCTGATGTTGGATGTTATTCCCCACTAGCAAAATCTGAAATTCTGCCAATCTTTGCTGGTCTAACTTGCGCCCTCAATAAAATAAGGGTTAGGACTGGGCCCTCAATCAAATAAGGTGGATTGGGCAGGAGGTGTGGACTGATGGTTGAGCTGCTGATACTGCCTGAAACGAAGCAGGAGAATCTGTGGTCTATTTTTGGATGGGAGACAAAATGCCAGGCTGGGACAAGCTGCAGTACCTCTTATGACAGAACAGAGTCACTGTGGAGCTGATTAGCCAGTGCAGAAATGTTGTGTGAAAGCCAGCTGGCAAAAGAATGGAGTCCAACCTGGAGGACCTGTCCAGGCTGGATTTACAATCACCTGCTGAAGCTCCATGTCACACAGCCAGAGGAGAGAACCACACTTTGAAGGCTATACCTGGGACTGAGGAGCCGGTGAATTGCAGAATACTGTATATTTGTAAAAAAAACCAATGAAAAATGGTGGTTTAGACTAGCCTACCCATGTAAGCCGCCTTGGGCATTTGCTTCAACATGGGAAAGGCGGGTTATAAATTCTTCAAAACAAAAATAAATAAATAATAAATATTTTATTTGATTGATTTGTACCCCATCCTTTAGCTGATATGTCTCTCAGGCTTACATAAAGTGTGTGTGTGTGTGGGGGGAATATACATCCCTTGCTTCTATTCTCTTCATCTTCCTCCCAGACCTGTTAGTGGCTTTGGAGCCATTGTGAGAGGTCAAGTGCATCTCTCTATATCAGCATTGCCGAAAGGATGCTCCACTCCCTTACGGGGAATGGCCCAGGAATGGGCGCCTAACAGCGCAACAGAGATTGTGGTGCTGTAGGCATCCTCCGTCATCTGGGGGGGTCACGTCGCCCTCTAAGCCTGCACATCCCTCTGCAAGCTCTCCAATGTTGTAAATGTTCTAGGCATGGCGAGGAGAACACAGTACCCATGACTAGGGATTTTTATTTTTTATTTTTGCTAAAAACACACAAAAACCCCACTGTTTGGGGTTACAATACACAAATCAGGAAACACATGTTTTAGTGTTTTGAAGCATTTTGGTGTTTAAGATTTTTTCCAGAAATTAAAATAGATTATTTTTCCAGTTAGAAATAATACTGTGACACTATGTCACCTATAATGTTACATACCTAGTACACTTTAAAAAAAAATTAAAAGTAATAAAAATGAGAACTTAGAATAAAAACACATAACACCGCTTTTCAGTGAGGGGAGTGCAAGGGATACAAATGCCCCAGACACTGGAGATGGCAATGTGGACTCGTTCTCTTGACATGCTTTATCTGCACATTGGTTCACACAGGCAATGTGGCTACAAACTGTGGTGGAGCCATGGGTTTTAATGCTCTTTTATGTGCAAAATACTGCCTCTAATTCCCATTAATAACCCAGAGCACACAATTGCATTAATTTAATAGATCATATTGGAAATGGTGAAATGCAGACACGTCCTTAGTTATTCCATTTTGGTTCAATTTTCTATTCCAAATGTCTGAGCTCTCGTTGGCTAAATAAACCAAGGTTAACACTTTCATGGCTAAGGATAGAGGATCAGGAAGAACCCACATCTTTTTTTCTGCAATTCGATTTTAAATTTTACATTATAAGAAGGATGTAACAATTCAGGGCACACTCCTAACCTGGAGTTAGGTCGGTACAATTAGGACAGCAAAGGTTGGCTGGCACAAGGGACACCGTAAAGTATGTTTGGACCACTCTCAGGGTGCAATCCTAATCGACTTTCCAGCACTGGCACAGCAGTGCCAATGGAGCACGTGCTGCATCCTCAGTGGCGTTTCTACAGGGATGGCAAAGCTCTAAGTTTTGCAAGAAGCCTTACCTTGCAGTGGAAATCACTCCTCTCCTGCACCATTTTAGCCAATCTTGGCGTTGCTTACTGGTTACAGCAGCAAGGGAGAGGAGGGATTTACATGACAGGGTAAGGCTTCTTGCAAAACTTAGAGCTTTGCCATCCCTGTAGAGACGCCTCTGTGCATCATGCAGTGGAGTAGTAGTCACGGAGGCCTCCTCAAGGAGAAGGAGGGTTTGTTCCCTTATCTCGGAGCTGTACTGCACTTACCCCAGTGCTGGAAAGTTGGTTAGGATTACGACCTCAGAGTCAGAGAGGCCAGCACACAGACGTGCGCCATCCTCCCTGACTCCGAGAGTGGTCCAAATGCGCTTTACGGTGGCCCTTGTGCCGGCCAAACTTTGCTGGCCTAACTCCAGGTTAGGATTGCGCTCTCAGTTGCTCCTTGCCTTCCTCCTATGCCAGGATCTTTTCTCCTGTCCATATGTTTACAAAAAAAAAAGAAAAAAAATCTCAATATGCACTTTCCACCTGAAAGCCATAAGATGTAAAGGCAGTTAACCACTTTCCGGCCTGTATGTTTACAGGACAGTTTTTCTTAATGGCTTTCTAGGACCACAACTGCTATGGGTGACAGCTAACAGTACCCAGCTGTACAATTTCTAGTTCAGTATTCCATTTATGAGCATGCCTGATGTTAAAATGTACCTGCTAGCTTGTATTTTACATCCATTCTGAAGCTTGCATTTTATACCCATTTCTGACAACCATTGTTAGAACGCATTATTTGTATGGAGAGGTGAAAGGCATCGCTGCATATTTTGAGCTGGAGGAGAGGGGGTCACAACCAGGAGAAGCCATCCAATTATCTTGCTGACAAAAGCTCCACTTCCAGGCTTTGGAATAGCTGATGGGGAACACCGGCATAAGGAGAAGACTTGATTTCTCAGCTGCACAAATTGTGGCAGAAAGGCATCAATATTGACCATATACTGTGATTTTATCTGCAGCGAATCTGCAATAGAATCAGAGGGATTTGAAGAATGAGCTTACTTTATTTGCTGCTTTTCTAGCCCATCCTTCCTCCAAAGAAATATGGAATAAGGTATATGAAATTCCTAGGTAGTCACCCATCTGGATAATGGGGGGGGCGGGATTCAGAGTTGATTGAAAAAGTTTTTTGCTGCCTTTAGTGCAGGTAGAGTGAATCAATACTTTTGGGATGAGACTGGAATTTTCAGCACGGGGGTTGAGTTGTCCCACTCTAGGCATTGTCTGGGCCACTGTTCTTCAGCCTGTGGGTCTGGACCCCAATGGGGCCACAAAGCCTCAAATTTGGGGTCGTGGCAAGCTTTCAAAGCCTGTGCAAGAGAGGGCCTGGATCTAATCCAATAATGGTACCGCCTAATCAAAGCTTGATATAGTCCTACATAGCCTCTTCTTGTGTCTTGCGCTGCAACTCCTAAGACCAACCCTACGTAGGCTGCTGCTTCACAGGGTGGTTGTGAAGATGCAGGAGGTGGGGGGAAATGGGACAGGCGAGGGCAGGGAATGGGTGGTGATGGGGACACATCAGGTCCCAGGAGGAGGGTGAGATTGGAGGTGGGTTCCCAGTTATGTATTCATTTATTGGGGTCGTGGCATGAAAAGGACCACTGGTCTAGGCTGCCTGAATCTTGCCCATCTTGCCCAGTTTAGGGATGTAACATCAAGATTGAGAAAAAGCAATCAAAGTCCATTTTTTAAAAAAAGTTTAAAACAACAACAACACCCCATCCTTTTATGGATTGGATTTTGACGGAATTGCTCTCTGCCATGTCTTCAGCCTTCTTTTTCCAATATGGGTCTCAAATGATCACATATATAATAAAATGAAGGTAAACACCAAGGGACAGTGGGAGAGAAGATGCTGTGAAATTAAATGCAACAATGGATGATGCATTTTTACTCTTCTACGGCTGTTTTGCTACTGTTCTGCTACTGTTTTATGTTCATTGATGTTCTGATCTGATCATTATCTGATTTTGTTGTAAGTGGACCTAGAGATTTTTCTGCTGCAAGATGGAATAGTGATGCTTTAAATAAATAAAATGAATACGTAACTATGCTGCAGTCCTATACACACTTGAGAAAACCCCACTGAACCCAGTGCACTTGTCAGTAAACATGCACAGGATAGTGCTGTAAGTGTGTTGCTTTGGAAAGATGCATCCCGAGAGCTGCCATTTAACCACTTTATGTCCACTTTCATTTTGCTAACATAAATATGTCCAAATCTGCATTAAACTGAGCATCCTACTCTGCTCACCCACCCCCATGTCAACTCCACCCAGAAAAAAAGATTCCGTGCTGGGTGGAATGGTGAAATGAATCACTCACAGAGGGCTTTTCAGACATTTTAGCTGACGTAGCTCTAGAATTGTAAAAGAGAAGACGTTCATCTTCAGTGACACAAACTCTCTAGAATGCTATTAATCATTTCTATAGTACTTTGCCAGCATATGCATTGCTTTACAATTCATATTTATTTTCACAACAACTCTGTGGGATAGTTTAGGCTGATGGATAGTCATTTTCCCAGGTCTACATAATAACATTCGTGGCCAATCAGGAGGGATTTGACTGGCTCTCCAAAGCTCCAACACCCCACCCATGACACCATCCGTGACACCAGATGTGGAACTGGCAGGAAACATTCACTGCCTCTTTCTCCCCATCCTGATGTCAGTACCAATGCTCATTTAGAGTTTAGTTTAATGCTGCCGGAATAAGCTGTCTAACAAAGTGATTAGCATTCAGCTTTTTTTGAGGGGCTTCACTTGGAGCAAATTTCACCTGTGATAAGAGTCCATTTTTGCTCATATCTCTATTGCAATGCTCTTCAAACTGGTGGGTTGCGACCAGTCGTGAAATTCAGAGGGTTTGCCCAGGTTCTATAGAACTGGTTGTTAAATGGCCGGCCTCACCCACTCGCTTACCTTGGCTGGCTTCGGGGTTTTTTTTTTGGCTCCGGCTATGATGTCATAGAACCGGTTGTTAATTCATTTGAATTGCACCACTGGTTGCGACCCATCATAGGAAGTAAAAAGGGGCCATCTCCCCTAAAGGGATGTGATGCCAGAAAAGACTCCCAATAGCGCTGCAGCAATCGCGATGCTGTGGGCATTTAGGGGCAAGTGCCCTACCTGGATGGGGTCCTTCGGGATGCAGAAGGGTTGGGGAGGCCCGCTGCCACTTCCATGGGCCTCCCTGATGCTAAAAATAGCTCCACTGCAAGATTGGAGTTCACTTCCTGTTTGGATGCTAAACAGGAAGTGAGCTCCGATCTTGCAACGGACCTATTTTTAGCATCAGGGAGGCCTGCGGAGGTGGCAGCGGGCCTCCCCAACCCTTCTGCACCTCCAAGGACCCCATTCAAGTAAGGCACTTGCAGATCCGTATCGTCCTACCCCAGCGCCCTGGAGCAGTGACATCACGACTCTGCAGTTTGCGCCCCCCCCTGCAGTGATGTCTCCCTGAAGGAGGGATGCTTGCAAACAGCAGCGCTCCCTCCTTCAGGGAGAGCCTGGGGAACTGCAAAGGCAGTTTCTCCATCTCTCCCTGGTGGAGGGATGCTCGTGATCGGCAGTGCTCCCTCCTTCAGGGATTGCCCAGGGAAGACTGGGGTAGAGCATGGGGCCAATCCTGCGCCCCCCTTTTAGCACGCCGCCAGGAGAGGGTGCTCCATTTGCTCCACCTTAGTTACAGTTCTGGGCACTTGCCCCTAAATGCTCACAGATTCAAGTAAGGAAGAAGCAAGGCTAGCCTCCCGTGACCTGTTTGATGCCCACCTTATTCTCATGCATCAGTTGTTTCATCAGAATTCTATACAATTAGCACTGGGAGGTGAAAATTCCAGAATGATCATATGAAGAGAGATGTTAATTTGCAGGTGGCTTGTTGTAGTTTTGTAACATCACATATATAGGTGTGTCAGAGCCATAATAGGCTGTCAGATCGGAGAGTTTTCATCAGTTGTTCCAAAAGATACAAACGAATGTTCCAATTAAATTCTCCCAAGCTGTTGAAACTGTCACCCTGCTTTAACAATCAACCAAACATATCATAACAACACCTGAAGTCACTCACTGCTTTGATCACTGCCTGTTAGCATTTCCAATATTAACCTTTTTTTTAAAAAGGTTTTAAAAAGTTGGCTGCAGAAATTCCCTGTATACTTACAGCTCAGCACAAAGCTCCTGCCAGCTACCAATTAAAAGACGCAGGACAGTGAAATTTATCGAGGTTTGCCAAATAATTTTGGAATGATTTTGGAAGGGTACATTCCATGTGTGCGTGTATGCAGCTTTTGATCTGTGAATTTATATACGAATGCAAATCAACCCTTAATTAAAAGGGAACAAGACGTTTATTAATGGAAACTAATAGTGTGCTCATTAATTGATTAAGGTCAAAAAGGGTCAAAGAGAAATAAAGCTTACAGATTAGGGGCCAAATCCTATCCAACTTTCCAGTGGTGGTGCTGACCTGCCAACAAGGCATGCACTGCGTCCTGCAGTGGGGGGGGTAGTCCCAGAGGCCTCCTCCAGGTAAGGGAACATTTGTTCCTGTTCCTCAGGACTACATTGTGGCTGCACTGGCACTGGAAGGTTGGATAGGATTGAGCCCTAGATGTGCCCATGAATCTCCAGTGTAAATTGCTGGTCTGTGGTTAGTCGCTAGTCTTCAACCTTCCTGGTGCCATGATGGGCGATGACGGGGGTGGGTGGATAGGAACGTGGGAGGGGGGTGGGACTGACAACAGGGTCCTCAGTCTTAAACAAGTAAAGTATAACTGGGTGGGGACTGGGTGGGGGTAGGCACAGTGATGTCATGCAGGGGGTACGCGGGGGTACGCGAGTACCGGTTTCTAGGATTACAGCTGGCCCCGCCCATTCGCCCGCCCACTCGTCGACTCCGCCCTCTGCAACGTTGGAATTTCCTGCATGTTTGAGTTGCCTGCATGTTCTCAGAGCCAGGCAGGCAGGCAG
>JAJKFI010000009.1:21615360-21681807 GCA_029204185.1 Lerista edwardsae
CTCTCTCTCTCTCTCTCTCTCTCTCTCTCTCTCTCTCTCTCTCTCTCTCTGTGCAAAGCAAACACAAGAAGGAGTCAATATTCCCTCAAAAACTTCTTCCATACACTCCCCAAATTCTGTGGGCAAAATTTGGCTCAGATCTACTTCAAAAGTTTGTTAGAATAATTTCCAATGTCCAGCTAGGTATGTAATTATATTTTGACAAGTATTGGTGGTGCTGTTTGTCTATTCTGTATATTGTGAGCCTCTTTGAGCAGTTTTTGTGGATACACATTCAATGCATGCTGCATGCAAATTGAAATCTACTCTATTTTAATCAGAATCTATAACACCAATAGGCAAAAATTGCCACATTGGTAAAAAATGTGTTCCTTTGAAAAAGCAAATACTCTGAATAAGGGAACAATGAGTACAATTACAAAATGTTTAATATACTCACGTGATCTCAGCGTTTTGTATGCTATCAAACAGTATGGGGTACAGCTACAGAGAAATGACAAGCGTACTTGGGTATAGAAGTGTGAAATATATCAAATATTGCTGGGTTTATTAAGCTTCTTTTGTGATTCTTTGAGAATTATGAAAAAAATATGTTTGGTTTGAGGAAAATTATAACAACTTGGTCTGATTCTTTGGAATAGGGCAGATTAGAAATGTGTGTTTATGTAAACGCTATAATCATTTATAACTGAGATGTAGACAAAACCAACAGAAAATGATGATCAAGGCTTCCATCACCTTGAAAGCATTTAATCCAGAAGGTTGATTTTTCCTTCTTAATGGCAACAGTGTACATCAGTGTTCTTCAAACTGTGGGTCGGGACCCACTTGGTAGGTCGCGACCTGATATCAGGTGGGTCGCGGAGAGCTGGGAGCACCCATCTTGGATTCTACTGACCTTACTCTTGCTATATTACTCATCGCTTACCCAGTGGTGGTTGCTGAGGCACATCGGTTTGACTCTGTCGGGCCGTTGCTTCGGCGACTACACTGGCTACTGGTTCTGTTCCGGGCCCAATTCAAGGTGCTAGTTTTGACGTTTAAAGCCCTTTACGGCTTGGGTCCAGGGTATTTGAGGGACCGCCTCCTCCCATATAATCCTGCCCGTGCTCTCAGATCATCTGGGGGGGGCTTTTGACTATGCCGCCACCAGGCGAGGTGAGAGGGACGGCGGCCAGGAAGAGGGCCTTCTCAGTGGTGGCCCCCCAACTTTGGAATACCCTCCTCTTAGAATTGAGAACTGCATCCTCTTTGGCAACATTCCAGCGGGGGCTGAAGACCATTTTATTTCGAAAAACTTTTAATTGTTGACAGGCTGGCTGGTTTTTATACTCTTGCTTATATTTTATTATCCACGGGGCTTGTTGTTGTTTTAAATTCTGTTTTAAATTTTAACTGTTTTAATATTGGTTTTAAATTACTGCTTTTTAATGTTGTAAATTTTATTGTATTACTGTTTTTTTGTTGTAAGCCACCTTGCGTGCCTATGGGCAGAAAGGCGGGGTATAAATAAATAAATAAATATTCCTGTTGTGAGTGTTAACAGTGTGAATTTTCAAGTGAGGGTTGTTTTTTTATTTTTTTAGTTTAGTTTGGTGCTTTTACATAATCTTTTGCCCTGTTCTTGCTTTCTGTCAGGGATGTTTCATGATTGTGCAATTGCTGCAGTCCAAGAATACCAGTCTGCATTCCAGGAGTGTCATTTTGTTACATCACAATGATGGCACTTCCTGCTTGATGATGGCACTTCTGCCTATGACATCACATCCAGGTTAATGACATCACTTCTGGTGGGTCCCGGCACAAGTGCCATTGTAATAAGTGGGTCCCGGTCTAAAACATTTGAGAACCACTGGTGTACACTATTTTGATAACCAGTTTCAAATTCTGCATGTTTTATTTTGTAAAATAGTGGTGACATATACTTTTTCTAGATAAGACATCTATTAGGAGACCCATGCATTAAAGTTTCTTTTCCACACAACCAATTGCAACAAAGATACTATTCAAATCCAAATGGGTTTTTCATAGTTTTGGCTTCAGGGCTTCAAATACTCAAAGCCTTGAATAGGAAGCTAGATCACTGCAGTTTTTCCAAAGAAATATTGAACTTTTAAAAATCCTCTGACCTGTTCTAGCATCACTTGTTTTACTGAAGCTAGCTGAAAACATGGCAAGAATTTTACATGCCACAGTGAATTCATCCTTATGTTTTTGCAGTTAAATTGGGAATACCAGCAAAGCAAGCAGTCCTTTTTATTCAGGACTTGTGCCTTGGAAATGAAGGCAAGCCACTTACACATTTGTCTTCAAGTTGATGTTTTCAGTTGCCTGAGAAAGGGTTCCTGAGGTGTTCCTTTCAACACTTTACGGCATTCTATAAAGCGCTCTGGGTGCTCTTGATAGGGAACTGCAGCCAGTCCTGGTTATCTGAAAAGTGCACCTTACTTCTTAAATGTTTCCAAACAAGCGCTTGTCTCAGATTGCAACCCTAAAAAGACTTAGGGCCCAATCCTAGACTTCCCTAGTGCCAGGCCTACAGCAGCACTAAAATGGCTGCCACAGAATTCTACAGGGCAGGGAAGCAGCTGGAGGTCTTGAATATTAAACACTTTGTTACATGGGCGTAAGCAGCGGCGTCATGCAGCTGGAACGCTGGGCGGGAGGAACGGGTGAGCGGCAGCCCGCCCGTTGCGTACCGCTCCGTTTCGCCGTCTTCCCCGCCAGGGGAAGCGAAACGGAGCGGTACGCAACAGGCGGGCTGCCACTCACCCGTTCCTCCCGCCCAGCATTCCGGCTGCATGATGCCACTGGGCGTAGGTCTTACTGAAATCAGTCTGAACAAATATGCAGATGATTACACGGTCATTCACACATTACTGTTGTGTGAACAGGTCTCTTACCTCTTACTTGGTCATTCTGGGCTTAATAGTTGTAGAAAAAGACCCCTTGAGACTCAAGGCGCAATACAACACCCTGCATTCAGCCAACGCTAGCTGCTAGCATCGGCAGAATGGCAGCAGCACTGGTGCAAGAGCTCTGACCAGCACCCTTGCGTCAGCGTTGGTGCCACTGGGCCAACGCTAGCAGCAGTGTCGGCCCAAGGGCACCGGCCAAAGGCAGCAGTGCGCCACTCCTGTGCCAGCCGCGTTTGACTGGCACAAGAGCAGTTCTGGGCGGGGGAGGGTGGGAGAGACAGATGAACTGGGTGGGCCAGGAAGGGTCAGACCATTGGCCCATCTTGCTCAGGGTTTGTCTGAACACTGACTGGACAGAGACTCTCCAAGATGTCAACCGGGGTCTTTCCCAACCCTCTCAGGAAATGTTGCCTTACACTGAAATTAGGACTTTGTGTATGTCAAGCATGTGCTCTACCATGGTGGTACAGTGGCTCCCCAATCTTTATAAGACTTTTAAGAAGAAAAGGAGGGAGGATCAGCTTGTTGCTGGAGAGGTATTTTAACAGGAGCAGCTATATGGTCTCACATAGCTGAAGATGTGCACTCCTCTAGTTTTGTGAGCAGTGTTCAGATGACCACTGCTGCTTTTATTTTATAACTTTGTTTTTGACGGTTGTTGGGGCCATCCAACATTATGCTTTGGGTTCCAGACCTGGAATAGAAAGTACGAGGGAGGCGATGTGCAGGCATTGTACACTTCTTTCCACTGCAGTAATTAAATGAATTCTGAAAATATTTGCATGTGACCTCATGACTCAATTCAGGCCTAGACAGCTTGAAGGACTCTAAAAGCACTCTCTTTTCTAAAATAATGCTGACTACTTATTCCCAACAAAATAAAGACTCATTGAGCTATCATAAGATGCCAGAACAGAAATGTACAAAACCACAAATCCCTGTGGAATAATGCACTGATTATATGCTAGCGTCTCTCTGCTTTTCAGAATGGTCTTCAAAATGATCAGGGTGCTTCTCACTTCTGTGTTTAAACATCTGCAAGCATTCCTCTCAGAATGGACAACACTTTGCCATTTGTTCAAAAAGGAAAAAGAGTGACCCACAAAATATTCCAGGCCATTCTGCTGGCAAGAATGTTCTTCATTGTCAGATAAATTCACTCCGAGCATATCTGTGACTACATCTTTAGTAACCGTAGTGCAATTCTAGACTAGACTGGGGGTTATCAGTTTAGAACCAGGGATGGTAGGTATACGAGATTAAATAAACCAGAGTAAGGGCATAATCCTAACCTGGAGTTAGTTTGGCACAGTTTGTGCTGTAGAAGGGACATCGTAATTTATGTTTGGACCACTCTCGGAGATAGAGAGGCCAGCACACAGACATGCACCATCCTCCCTGACTCCGAGAGTTGACCAAGCGAGCTTTACGATGTCCTTTGTGCCAGCCAGATTTGGCCTAACTGTGCTGGCCTAACTCCAGGTTAGGATTGCACTCTAAGACTGTGATCTTGTGCCATCATAAAATAAAGAAGCAGATGTTATCAAACCTTCCTGCGTAAAGAGATAAATGAGCAGCTCAGAGCAATGTGCACTAACTAGCAGGGTTCATGTACCTTTCCTACTATGAGCAGCCGTGAGATGCCCAAAGAAAGGCTGCTAAGGTACTGAGCAATAGCAGTGCTGAGCAATCTGCATGTGTACTCTCTTCAAACTAATCCTATCTTTAAAGAGCTTTTACTACACCAGATGTATGTACTGTATCATGTGAACTCTAAAAAGTGGTGCTGCAACTTTGTGCTTCTGGAACATTATCACCAAACCGTCATCCATAACATTTCCAAAATTTAGCCAGATGTCATGTCTTGTTTATTTTCAATGAGAGCACAATCCTAAACTGGAGTTAGGCTGGTACACTTAGGCCAGCAAAGTTTGGCTGGCACAAGGGACACCGTAAAGCGCTTTTGGACCACTTGGAGTCAGGGAGGATGGCACACATCTGTGTGCTGGCCTCTCTGACTCTGAAAGTGATCCATATATACTTTATGGTGTCCCTTGTGCCAGTCAAACTTCGCAGGCCTAATTCCAGGTAAGGATTGCCTCAATCTACCTGGGGTCGAATTATCACACCAAAGTCAGTATCAATTTCTCATGGAGTGAAAATGTACCCCAGTTATATTTTTGAGATTTTTTTTAACCAAAGCAATCTTGAGATTGTTAATCTCAATCTTGTTAATTGTCCTGCAGCAACTGATTAGTCACAAGGGACTGTCTGTATTTCTGACTTAGTAATCTGCATTTTGAAGCCTCAAGAGCTCTTTGTGGCTTGTGGATGCCTAATCAGTGCTTTGATGGCTTAAATTCATGCTTTCAGGATGCCAGCAGCCAGGCTTGCAAATGGATAACATTTAAATGCTTACTAGAGGTGGAGTGCAGAGTGGGAAATTGAGGCAGCAATAGCTATAACAGGCTTGCTCTATGTGAGCCTATGGAGTCAATTTCTGATTACTTTCACAGCAGGGAAGAAAATCCTGTGAAAAGGGGGAAGTTTGATGTTCGTTTCAGAACTAACATATCATGGCTAAACAAATACTGTTTACTGAGTAAAAATACTACTTAGTAGTTCAAAAAACTGTTATTTGTGGAGGTGGATAGGTGCAATTTATGCCAGAAATAAGTGAAATTTTATTCTAAATATTTTCCATGCATAGGTCTTCTCAGGGTCCAGCTCTTTAATATTGGTTGGGGAGATAAAAATATACCCTCTTTTCTATGAGAAGTCATAAGATCAGGCCAAAGGCCCATCTAATCCAGCTACCTGTATCTCATAGTGACCCACCACATGCCTCAGAGAGCACATGGGACAACAAGATGCCTATATCTTGTTACCACTCCCCTCCATCTGACATTCTGAGGTAAATTTCTGAGGTAAAATCCTGAGGGAAATATGAGGTGAATAAAACAGAATCATCTAAGAACATAAGAAGATACTTGCTGGATCAGGCCAAAGGCCCATCTAGTCCAGCTTCCTGTATCTCACAGTGGCCCACCAGATGCCTCAGGAAGCACACAAGACAACAAGATGCCTGCATCCTTTTGGGAGAGCGGAAACACCCCAAGACAAGTAAAGAGCTTGGCTTTTTTGCTAGGCTGATGGCATAAATCCAGACCTTTATGTACGTGCTGAATTCAATATTATCCTGTTTAAAGAACATCAGGCACCGCATGATATATATAAAAAACCAAACTGAAACTGACAGAAATATGGCAACCCTCTGAAAAATATTTTTAAGACCTTGTTTAAAAGACATCCGACAGGGTCAGGACTCATCCACCAAATCTGTTTTCAAGATGAGGTATCAACCCTGAACTATGAAGTCATAATAAAGAAATAATGTATCTTTTCACATCTGCAAATTGCTTTTGCTCACATCACTGAATGGTCACAATCATTAAAGAATCGTGTAACTGTTAAGCATCTTGCTTGCAAGCATAATCAAATACTTCCCCCATTCAGGGGCGAATCTATTTGAAAGGGCGCCCATGGCGCCCAATGAAAATGCGCCCCTAGGGGCATGCAAAGTCATGACGTCACATCGTGACATCATGACATAGCGCCCTGCCCCTTCTAAGAGTCGCGTTCTGTTCGCTGCCGCCGGCCCTTTAAGGCCAGCGGCAGCGAACAGAATGCGCCGCGTTCCTTAAAGGGCTGGCAGGAGCAAACAGAACGTGGCGCCGCCCAGTGCCCCGCCCCCCTTGAGAAGCGGGAGGGGGCGCTGGGTGGCAGCGCGTTCTCCTCGCTCCGGCTGGCTCTTTAAGGCTAGCCGGAGCGAGGAGAATGCGGCGCAGGGAGCGGGCGGGCCGTGGGCGCCATTTTGGGGGGGGCGGGCGCCATGCGAACGGCGCCCCCTGCAAGATGGTGCCCATGGCTCATGCCACCCCCTGCCACCCCCTAGTTACGCCCCTGCCCCCATTTGTCAACAGTAGGTAGGTAGAACAGTCTTCTGTTGCAAATTATGAATGCATTTTGGAAGCCTAGGTACTGTATTTGGAATGCAGGAGGATAGTCTATGGCTGCTTCAGGAAGGAGATTTTCCTAGTTTTCAGTGTGCAAATTCAGCATACCCAACACCCACAAACAATGCAGGGACCGTTCCAATTTCTGCTCATCTAACTGAACAACAGGCCAAGAACTAGAAGGATCAGCACGGATTGAACCATTCAAAAAAGCTATTATTGTGCACATGCACGCATGCAACACACACACAAAAGGATTAGACAAACTCATGGAGTACAGGTCTATCAATAACTACTAGTCCTGATGGCTCTATGCCATCAATAACAGTTGCAGGGGAACCACAGTGGGAGAGATGTATGCATTTTTCTACCGTGGGCTTCTGAGAGGCTGATGATGGGTCACAGTGAGAAACAGGATGCTTGACCAGATGAGCCTTTGGTCTGATCCAGCAGGACTTAAAAAAAAATGTTTTTATGTTATGTTCACACAAAATGGAACAAAGGCATCTTTCTTGCATCATGATCCTACCAACGAACTGCAGGTTTCCACCATAATGCTAATACTATCTGGAAGCTGCTGTCTTGCAAGCCCTATATGTACACCTAAACCAATTTCTAGTTGATCATTTTGGGATGGCTGGGTTTTTGGTTTTGGCATTTCTCAACTGCATAACTCAAAACTTAATGCAATTGAAAACCGCTGGTCTTCCTCTTTCTGCTTGATATTCACAACCTTCTCAATTCAAGGTCCCTACTAGGTGTGGAGGCCAGAAAGTTTTGTGCAGGAATAATAGGTTAGGGCACAAACCTAACCAACTTTTCAGCACCTGGGGGAAAGGCAATGCAACTCCAAAGTAAGGGAATAAACATTCCCTTACCTTGAGGAGGCCTCCATGACTGCAGCCCAACTACAGGATGCAGCACATACCCCATTGGCACAGCAATGTTAAGGCCGGACAGTTGTTTAGGATTGTGCCCTAAGGGCCCAAACCTATCCAACTTTCCAGCACTGATGCAGCCATACCAATGGAACACATACTGCATTGGAGGGGCAGTCATGGAGGCCTCCTTAACATTTATTTCCTTACATTGGGGCTGCATTCTGACTGCATCGGTGCTGGATTGAGCCCAAAGTCTGCTTTCAGACTCATCGTTCAACCTGGAGTAGAAGTCCAGTCCTAACCAACTTTCCAGCAGTGATGCATCTGCAATGTAGCCCTGAGACAAGGGAACAAACGTTTTCTTACATTGAGGAGGCCTGTATGACTGTACCCCCCACTGCAAAATGCAGCATGTATCTGCTTGGCACATTGCATCTGTGTTGAAAGGCTGTTTCAGATTGGGCCGCATGTGAACCAAAGGAGAGTTTCTATGAATATGTGCAAAATGACTCTTTGCATAATCTTTATGAGGCAGTTCTTGCATATTTAGGACAAACATCAAAAATTGCGTTGTCTGTCGTTAGCCAGCATCTGAATTCACCAGAACCATTGTTCATATGTTAAACATGCACCTTTTACAAACAGGTGGAGAGCAACTGTACCTACTCATCCCAGGATAAAGTCTTTCCCAAATACTTCATGGATTGGTATTTCTTCCGCTTCTTTTTATATTTTTACATTGGAAGCCATTGGAGACAGATATCTGTGTATGTATTTAGATAAATAATCTGCTTTTGCTATTGTTGTCGTTATGTATGCAGGATAGCCAGGGGTTAAGCCCAGCTGGAAAGATGGAGTTAATCCTCCTCCAATCAGGAGACCTGAGCTAGATGAATCCAGGAGAGGGGTTGTGTTGTAGCCTGTAGCCCTCTGTTCTGTTCAGTTTCTAGTCTGTTGCTGTTGCAGTAAAATGCTTAACTGCAACTACCTTGTCTGAGTTGAATCCGCAAGGAACCCAGTATATTACAGTTATGAAGAGGTATAATGCATATTCTTTTAAAGAATATGCATTATATTCTAAAGCCATTTAACTTTAATGTTATTATTTGCGTGTAAACCGCTTTGTGAACTTTATGTTGAAAAGCGGTATATAAATACTAGTGATTGATTGATTGATATTCTTAATAGTAACATTTTTAAAAATTCTGAATAAAAGCAGGAGGGAGAACGTGAGGATGTACGTGGGTCTAGGCAAAACCCTGTTCGTAACTGTCACAGTGCAATATTGTGCATGTCTACTCAGAAGTAAGCCCCCTTCTGTTTAACGGGGTTTACTCTCGGGAAAGTGCATATAGGATTTTAACGTCTTAGGGATAAGTGATTTTGCACGCGTCTTCGCGTCTCTCTTTTAAGGAGGCACTAACAGGCAACCTGCAAGCGGCTTTTGCACGCGAAAAGGGAGAATTCCTAACTTCAGGCGTGCGATTTACGGATAAGAAACGAAAAACCCAGCCCAACAGCCTCCCCTGCCAACTCGCGACCGCACAAGCCACGCCCCGCCAGCAAACGGGAAGCCCAGCCCTCCTTGCCCAGCACGAAAAGAACGCTCCGCCCCCGCCGGCACGAGACCCGCTCGCGAACCACAGCGGGCCTCCGGGTCGCGTGACGTCTCTCGGGCGTGACGCGGAGACGGTGAGATCAAAGGGTTGCCACTCCCTTCGTCTATAGGCTGCAGCACCCGCCACACAAGCTGGTGTAAGGGCGGGCACTTAGGCACGCAGGCGCGCGGGACAGGCTCACTCCTTCGAAGCTGCCTAGTGGCTTTTGCCATGTCACAACACGGATCTTTGCAGCGCGCAGTGGTGTCTCGCGGCCAGGGACTGCGCAAGGTTTTCTCCACGTGGAGTTTCGTTGCCCTCTAGGGGAGGTGGGCAGAGGATGTGGGCGGATATTGTGCTTGCTGCTGCGGGAGAGCCTTTGCTGACGTCCCTTTTCGGCGCACTCCGTTCTGAGCGCCCTGGTGGAGAGCTACCGCCGCTCTTTCCCCAGCACGCACGCTGCGCCTTGCTCTTCGGGGCACAGACCAGCAGGTGCAGCAGAGCGGCGGGGAAAGCGTTGGTGGCTCGTGCAGTTCTGCCTGCCGTGCAGCTGCGTGGGAGGCGCGACCTGCCCTGTCCGGAGGAAGGGCGACCCTGCTACGCCACAAACGTTGAAAAGAGCCTCTTTCCCTTTGCACACGCGGCCCTTTCCGTTTCACGTAACGCCTCTCTTACCGAGTCTTGCTTTCGGATAGGCTGGAATACTCAGAGAGAAACAGCTTGCTCGTGCTTCCAAAGAACATAAGAAAACCCCTGCTGGATCAGGCCAAAGGCCCATTTAGTCCAGCTTCCTGTATCTCACAGACACAGTGGCCCACCAGATGCCTCAGGGAGCACACAAGACAGCAAGATGCCTGCATCTTATGGCCACTCCCTTGCACCTGGCATTCTGAAGTAGCCTACTACTAAAGTAAGGAGGTTGCAGCACCCATCATGGCCTATAGACCACGGTGGATTTTTCCTCCAGAAATCTGTCCAATCCCTTTTTAAAGGCACCTAAGCCAGATGCCATCACCACCTCCTGTGGCATGGAGTTCCACAGATTAATTACCCGCTGGTAATTTACTTTTTTAGGAAATACTTTTTTAAAGGAGCTTCCTGCCATACACTAGGTGACCTTTTCCATTTTTGAAAAGTGGCATGCCGCCTTTCGTCGTGAATGTGCCAAACCTGGTGACCTCCATAGCATCCAAAATTGCCTTCTGCTGAGCCTAGTGTTTGGCCCACCTCACTTAGCAGAGTATTTGCTGATTGGCTGTGGCTCTTGCATTTCAAAAAGCATTTTCTAATCCTCTGTGAAGATACCAAGGATTGAACCTGGGGCCTTTTGTATGGGAAACGGCTTCCCTGTCACCAAGCTTCAGATCCTAGGAAGTGATTCAGAGATACAGGATGCATATTCCTACAACAGGTGGCGTCTCCATATCTGTGGGGGTTCCATTCCAGGACACCCCACAAATACCCAAAACTGCAGATAAATACCAAAAATCTGCAGCTTTCAGGGCCCACTGAAACTCTGAACATGATTTGAGCCCTTCTCAGCCTTGACATGGCCATGCGCTCTCCAAGTCACTGAAAGCCGTCCAGAGTCTTTTTCCGGCAATACTGTTTTCCTAGAAAACCGGAAGTAGCCTTAGATGGGAGATAAGGGCTTTGTAAATAATCTGCAGAGGGGTCTGAGCCTTCAGGACCCTGCAGGAGACTAGCACTGCCCTCCAGGGATATGAAAAAGCCCCTTGGCAGCATTGTCGCTGCCATTAGAGCAAGACCAAGAATGCTGTGCTTGCGACCCACCAGTTTGGGAACCACTGCTTTAGCCCTTGCTACAGGTTATGGTCCCATTGTCCATCCCTCCCAAACCATCATGTTCATGAACACCATGCACTATGGTCTTCTCAGCACCAAAAAGCTACTCCCAGATATAGTTGCATGTCTCCAAACAGCCAGGTTGTAGATATTGTGATGGGACGCTGAGTTCTTTTAGTGGCCCCAAAGCCAAAGCACCTTCTGTGGGTAGGTAAGGAATGGCACATTCTTGGAAATAGAAAATGTATCAAGGTCAATGATTTAAGTTTGTAATGTACACTATAGCAAGAGTATTTATGATACTCTTATGAGTATTTATGATACTCTTATGAGTATGATTACTCTTATGAGTATTTATGATACCGGGTGCAAGGGAGTGGCAACAAGATGCAAACGTCTTGTGCCTCGTGCCTCCCTGGGGCACCTGGTGGGCCACTGTGAGATACAGGAAGCTGGACTAGATGGGCCGTTGGCCTGATCCAGCAGGGCTCTTCTTATGTTCTTATGTTCTTATGATAGGGCTTTTGATGTTCCATATGACAACAACATTTCAAAGTTCTGCAATGCACCTTTCAGGTTGCTTAAATGCCACTGGATCTATTGTAATATTTATCCGTGATTTTTCAAAGAATCTCAGTAACAAACTACTTTTTGCTATTTTAAAATTCATAGACATTGGTCATGGACATTGGTCAGTGGTCAAAATATTAATGTGCTACCGCATACATTTATTTACTGATAGTTAGTTCTATTGAACTCAGTGGAGTTTATTTTTGCATTGTACAGTTTGTTAACCTGTTTTAAAGACCAAAAAAAATTCTTGTACAGCCTTGCTTGCTATTGGGTATGCTTAAATTTATTTTTCTTTGGTGGGGTAATAGAAAGGAAATCTCTTAAGTGTTTGCTTGATTGCCGTCATTCCCAGGGGATGAAGAGTGTAATGGCTGTAATGAAGAGTATCAACAATATAATATTCCCACCCCTGAATTGACGAGCAGTTTGTAACCTGATTCAGCTCTACTCTCTGAACATTCAGATTTCTTTGTAGCTTTGTGAGGAGCTGGAGCTTGCTATATATGAATTACTGAATTTTAGATCAGGATTTGGGCAACATTTTGAGATAGTGCTAATTTTTCTGTCCACTTTGGTTAAGAAGATGCTGTTCATTTAGAGAGGAAAGTTCAATAGCTAAACTCTTTTGAGATGAGCCAAGTTGTGCTTTGACTACCTTCATAGCTTGTTCTTGAAAAAGGATTACGTACTGGTACTTGGCAAGCTATTAACCATCTGATCCTATGTAGCGTTAGCCTTGTTGCCAGTTGATTGTTAATTGATTTCAAGGGACGTATCTCTGATTCTGCACAGGATCAAGCTGTGATCTCTTTTTCTATTGCCCCCTCTTATTTCATCTTTTCCTTCCTTTCTCCCTGAATCCTGAGGGCTCTTTAGAAACTTTAAAAAGACAAGCTTCCAGATACAAAGGAATGAGCTGCTGCGATTAGAACAACTCTTTTCTTAGGAGACAATTTTATTGGCATACAATAAAAACAAAACTTGCAGAAAAACAAGTCCAGTTTACACGATATTTAAAATGTCACTTTTCGTCAGAGCTCTAAATTATGAAGCAAAAAGACTTGTGCTAATGTGGCAGGGAATGGTGGTTGTTAAATTAACTCTGGAATTAAAATTTGATCACAGTATTACAATTCAGAATGCGCTATATAATTTCCCTCCTAGTCCCTACGTTTTGCTGTTGATCTGTTTTAATTCTGTAGTTCACTGGAAGAATGATTCCATGCTCAGTACTTTTGGGGGGCACTGAAGGGTTACTATTCACATTTCCTGTGTAATTCTTTCTGATCTTGCTGAGCTGTAATTGTTTTCTTGAGGTTAAACATTCCCAGGCTCCTATAACCTTCTAGACTGTTTGCAGTGGCCAAGTTTCTCCCAGGTGATCATGTGGGCGAACCTTTTGCTTTTACGGAAAAGAAAATCTCTTTCCTGTGGAAGATAGCTTAAATGCTCCATCTTTTGCTGTAAAATCCCAAAAGGAATCCCTTTAAAAACAATAATGTGGTAAGAAAATTAGTCTTTGCAAGTCAGATGTAAGAATCAAATATTTGACAGATGAGCTACGTGTGTTCAGAGTTTTCTCAATCCTACGTGGATGGCTTTCAGTTTCCCATTAAAAGTGATCTTTTGCTAAGTACATTTAAGAAGGAGGTTATGGTTCAAAAAGGCATTTTTTTCATCATCCTTTTTGCTGTAATATTTCACTTTCGTCTGCATAATTCGCAAATTGCCTAAGGCTGGAACTGGATGCAGTGGTGATCATGGGACTGCTGCCAAAAATAACAACTGTATGTTGAAGGCTTCCTCCTCTCCCTGTAATTTGGTGTTGAGAAAATGTGTGGCATGATATGAGGAAGGGGCTGCAAATCAGGGCGCAGTCCTTACCTGGAGTTAGGCCATCACAGTTTGACTTGCACAAGGGACACCATAAAGTATGTTTGGACCACTTTCAGAGTCAGAGAGGCCAGCACACAGATGTGCACCATTGTCTTTGACTTGGAGAGTGGTCCAAACGCACTTTACAGTGGCCCTTGTGCCAGCCAAACTTTGCTGGCCTAACTGTGCCGGCCTAACTCCAGGTTAGGTTTGCACTCTCAATGGAAGAGAATCTGCTTTGTGTGCAGGAAGTCCTGCACTCAATCTCTGGAAACCCTGAAGAACTGTTGTCAATCAGCATTGACACTACTGTGTTAGATGGACCAATGGCCTGTTGCAGTATAAGTCAGATTCCTACATCGACGACTCTTATGGGAGGGCAATGGGTATACCGCTTCTACTACCTAGGATTTTTTTGGGGGGTGGGGTGGATTTTTTTAGTTGTAACATGACAATCCATTTAAAGAATAAGAACTTGCTTTTACTACAAGAACAATTGTAGTTAAAAGAAAAAAATGTGGCAGCTGCGGCTCCTCCCTCCGGTATCCACCCACCTGACCTGCACTGCTCTGCTCATTCGAGAATTCTCTTGGCTCAGGGTGGGGTTTTCATGATCACAATCACTTTAGAAATGAAAAGGAAAGAACAGAGCCTCAGAAGACGGACAGAGACCTTGTGCACACCCTCCCAGTTACTTATACAGTCCAGGGCTTCAAGACCCCAGAGTTGGACCCTTGCCCTATTAACTTTTACATAGTCTGATAGGTAGCTAGTTATCCGAGTTGCCCTTTAAATCACTTTGTTAACTTCTGTGCTGAGAAGCAGAATATAAATACAGGTTGTATCTTGTTATCCACTGGGGTTCCTTTCTGGAAACCCCCACCCCACCCCCAAGGGATACCAAAATCAGTGGATACCAAAATCAATGAGAAAAAAAAAACTTGAAAGGTGCACTTCAGGTTTCTTGCTGCTCCATTGTTGCCCAAAATGCATGATGCTATACTGCATCCAGCAACCAGATGGGGTGAATAATAGACTCTAATGGAATGTAGGAAGGTAGGGAATGGGATTTTGGCCCACCCTTGTTACAAGGCATTTAAAGCTGGACCCTGGAATTAGAGGCGAGTTAAATCAGTGGATAACGAGGTGCGACTCGTAGTTTTACCAGTGCATTACAGGAAAAAAGGGAGAAGCCAACCACATGCTCATAGGCTAGTTCAGTGGTTCCCAATGTGGGGTGCATGCCCCACAGGGGGACAATTTGATTTTTAAGGGGGGCAAATTCGAGAATGAACAGTGAATTTTTTGAATTTTTTTGTGTTATTAACATTGAATTTGAAAGCCCACTAATTGTTCTTATATCTTATTATTCATAAATTAAGAATGTTTTTGAAATTTCCCTCTTTTCGTGTCATCTTTTATTTTTCGCTTTCATGGATACCATGTTCTTTGGAACCTTGTTTAAACCAAGTTAATGGCCTTTTAGGCTTCTTCCGTGTGAATAGGAGTTCATTTTTTGAATAATAAGTATATGTCACAGGGGGGCGGGCATAAGGATTTTAGAGATGCTTAGGTGGGACATGGCCAAAAAGTGGTTGGGAACCATTGCGCTAGTTCTAGCTAGCTCCCACTGCTTGGAAGCTGCCATGGTGGTGTGAGGAATAAATCATCTGATCCCTGCTGCCAGAGTCCTCAATTTGAGACACCCCCATTATAGTAGCCGAGATCTGTGATCCTCTAGCTCCACTAAAACAATGCACTATATGAATAAACACTGGCAGATGGTAGCAGTAGATGGGAGCGATCATTCTGTGATGTAAAGCCTATGTTGTAGGTGTAGCTAGGTTTGAGCTGTATGCCTCAGAGTGCAATCCTAATCTGGAGTTCGGCCAGCACATTTAGGCCAGCAAAATTTGGCATGCCCAAGAGGGCCATTGTAAAGCACATTTGGACCACTCTCGGAGCCAGAGAGGCCAGCACACAGACGTGCACCATCCTCCCTGACTCCAGGAGTGGTCCAAACACGTTTTACGTTAGCCCTTGTGCCAGCCAAACTGTGCCAGCCTAATTCCAGGTTAGGACTGTGCTCTCAGTTTTATTTCATATTCTAGTCATGAAGTTAACACTTAACTGTATGCAACACACTCTTCTAATCTAAAAGGATATAGGAAAGCTTCCAAAAGTAAGTCTTGTGCTAGAGGCCCATAAGCAGATCTCAGCCCTCGGTCACTTCCTCACCTGGGGTCTTTTATCCAGCGTACTGAATAACAATCCTCTCTGTAGTCAGTTTTTTGTTCATTCTTCTCTGGTGGTCTTGCTAATGAGATCCTTGCCCTTAACAGTCTGGGTCAATAATCCTTTCTTTCACCTACGAATTTTGAAAACAGATGAAGAGAGGGAAGTTTCACAGAGTGTGTGAGTTAACGGTCACAATTTTCCTATACTACAATGAAAAGCAAAATGATGCAGAAAACGCAGGCCCCAACAATTAAAACTTAAAAGACTGACAATGTATACAGAAATTAATTACTTGGAAAGGGTAACACATACCACCTTGGGATGTTGGCGTCTGTCCTGAATGCTGCAGTCTTCCTCACACGATGTCAGTCTTTGCCTAGGATTGCCAAATCAAATGACAAAGAAAGAGCTATTCAAATCAGAAAACAAACACAAGTAATTTAAGGGAAAGGTCTGTGGTGCATTTGAAGAAAGCCTGAGGGGCAAATAACTGCTTTTCTTTCAGCAGTGTGTGTTCAGCATGTCATCTATATTGGTCCTGAACTCCTTGGAGAAAGAGAGGTTTGTGTGCACTTTTGCAACACCGCAGGGCCAATGCAAGCAGCTTGTGTTGGCCCTATGGCGCTTTAGGATTGTGCCCTGAATTCAATAGGATATATCTATAGGTAAGTGGGCACAGAACTATATCTTCAAAACAAACCAATAAAATAAGTATGTGTGGGGGGGGCAGGATTCTGATTAGGCTCAAACTGAAGTAGGTGGGGAGATTATATTTAACCCATTCCTTCCATGCAGTGGTCCTGACCAAAATTGGCCCACTGAAGCTGCTAATATCTCCCTGTTGACAGAAAAACAGATAAAGAAACAGAGTTCTATGCAGGTCGATTGTTGATGGAAAGCTCAGAAGAAAACATTCTTTTCAGCTAGGGTAATAATGGTTTTTCAGACCTCACTCAGAAAATGGTATGAGTCTTCAGAGTGTTGTGGAATTGTCAGCGAGGTGATGCTGCTTAATACTAAGTAAGCAAAACTTGGCTTTGTGGCTGAGCCAGGAGATCAAGAGCACGGCATGTAGATCCCCTATGTGTTGTTTCTGTATGACAATTTCTGGGCTTAATTCCTTCTCAGTAATCCATATTTCCTGTTTCTCCATGGAATCCACACATGCAAGTTATAGTCAGTCATGATTTGTTGAGTCTGGTTCAGTGTCTAGGTCCAGGCACTTAATTTTTTAAAAAGAATTGCAACATTCAATGCAATGCTTTGGATCAACAGCCATGTACCTCTAGTCATCGTGGTATGCCTGATTTGTACAATCTATGACTATGACAATAGAATTGGATCTTGTTCATAACTCACTCATAGTCATGAGTCAAATTTAGACAGAAGAGGATATTAGCAACTGAAAAAGAAAAGCCCTGATGATTCAGGCCAAGGGCCCATCTAGTCCAGCTTCCTGACTCTCACAGTGGCCCACCAGATGCCTCAGGGAGCACACAAGATAGCAAGATGCCTGCGTCCCGTGGCCACTCCCTTGCACCTGGCATTCTGAAGTAGTCTACTTCTAAAATAAAGAGGTTGCACTGTCCATCATGGCCTATAGCCCACAATGAACTTTTCCTCCAGAAATCTGTTCAATCCCCTTTTAAAGGCACCTAGGCCAGATGCTATCACCACCTCCTGTGGCAAGGAGTTCCACAGCTTAATTACCTGCTGGGTAAACAAAAGTATTTTATCTGTTCTAACTCTCCCAACACTCGATGTTTTCCTAAAATGTTGGTTTAGGAAAACATTGAGTGTTCTCTTAAATAGAGACAGTAGATAAATACCTGATAACATACTGTCCCTTGCCCACATGAATTGTGTTGTTATTCTCCTTTGTCTTTGGATCCCTCCCAAAGGCACTTGTGCTGGCCGCTCTGACTCAGAGAGTGGTCCAAACATACTTTATGGTGTCCCTTGTGCCGGCCAAACTTTGCTGGCCTAACTGCTGGCCTAACTCCAGGCTAGGATTGCGCTCTGTGTTGCATAGTTGCACCAACCTTCACCAGTTGCACCAGTCATCGCTATGAGAGGATTTTGCTGCTCTCAGATCCTTCGTCAGATCCTTGCAGTAGCCAGAGAAAGAGCTTTCTCCCTAGGAAGCATCCTCTTCATTTGCCTTTTTTGAGGCTGGAAAAGGGGCTGGCTAGATAAGCAATTTGCAGCTCAGGGAAAGTTGGCTGGTTGCCTGCTGTGAGTTTGGGAATCAGGCCTGGTCTACGTATGCAGGAGAATATGGTGAGAATGAGGTGGCAGGGGCCTGTGATGATAGAGTCAGCTGTGCTTTTGCATCAGATAGGAAGTGAGGGAGCACTTCTTTGAATAATCAACTATGGGCAAATCTGTGCAAGCAGAAAGCTAGCACAGCAGGGAGCAAGCTGGAATAGAGCCCTCTAATATGCTATTTTTTATTGGCAGGGACTGTTGACATGGAAGGCTTGGTAAAAAAGATCCCACCCCCACCTGCTGTCTGAAGAGGTACAGTTTGTGCAACCACCTCTGGATTATCTTACAGTACTTAAGTGGTTCCCAAACTGTGGGTCGTGAGACAATTTCAGGTGGGTTGCAAAGCACCTAGACCAGCTGTACTGAAAATATGGGATGCTGGAAACAGGGAGGGCTGTATGTTTGTTTGGCTTGTGTCAAGGTTGTAAATAGGCTTTTATGCCTTTCTGATTCATTTTGCTATTGGAAAATGACTGAGAAATAACCCAGCTGATTGCTTCATTCTCAGGAAAGCAGCAGGCTCTGGCAACACAATGACATCATTTCCAGCCATGGCATCACTTCTGGTGGGTTCCGGACAGCATGTTATTCTGAAAAGGGATCCTGGTGCTAAAAAGTTTGAGAACCACTGCAGTACTGAATTCTGCTACGTATGTGTAAACCAGAACAAATTGTGTGTGTGTGTGCGCGCGTGTGTGTGTGCAACCAGAGCAGACAGCTTCACTGCACTGCCATTTTCTTTCCCCAAAGACATCACCCCTGGTGCTGAGGATTAGTACATGCATTTGGGGGGGGGGAAGCTACCTCTGTGTAATGCAAGACAAGGAGGCTGTATGGAGAGTCATGGAGAAGGTGTGGGTTTCTGCCCTGCAAGGTGTGAAATAAATCCTGTGTGAACTGAGTAACCACAAACATTCCCCCCCACACACCTAGTTTACCAGAGTTCGAGACATCCGGGCAGCTTTGAGCAACAGCACTTTTTGTGTTAAAAATTCAAAGAAATCAGTTTTTTCAACCAGCCTTATCCATTTTTCCTTGGAGACCACCAGTTCTCATCGCCCTCTTTCCCCACAAATTGCCGTCATGTTCTTCTCTGTACCCTGTGCAGTAGGTACACATGAGGAATGGGTGAAGGGTTAGTGGTGTAGCTACAGGGGACACGCACAGCACAGTATTTCAGTCCCCACAACATGCCATGTGTACGCAGCCTTTCCCACTTGCCCTTGGAGCCATTCTGGGTAGCGATGGCAACACTGTAATACTGTGCTGAAACCTCTGCAGTAATGCTACTTGTAATGGGGTCCCCATCTGAATGCCTGGATATACAGTACTGATTCCATATTGCTGCTTGATCTGTGAAAGGGCTCAGTTCTCTGCGTTGTTTCCAAGACTTAGTTCAAGTGATCCTAGCCAATGGGATCACCAGTTACCCTTATTTTGCATGCCGAAACATTTTCACCTGCTTTCAGCAAAATGCCTAGAAGTTCACTGGAAGTGAAAAGTGGTTCAGAAAAACTCAGTCCCCTTTTGGTTAAGTCCTAGGTCTGGCAGTGGTGTAGCTGAGGGTTCTGGCACTGGGGGCACAACAATTCTAATGCCCCCCGGGGACCAGATGCCCAGAACACCCTTCAGGAGCACCTGGGAGATGGTCTGAGGTGCAGGGAAGCTGCACCTGGCTTCCTGGAGGCCTTAGAAAGACACTTCCTGGTTTTCGTGGTCTGAAGCAGAGCTGGAGAACTGGAACCTTGCAGGAGGTGTAAACCCTGATCTGGAGGACGTCTTTCTCCAGCAATCACAGGGTCTCGACTGAGGCTTAAATATTCTTTTGTGTAGATGGGAAAGCCAGGGCCAGCTTTAGGACTGGTGAGCCCAGTATGGGGGGAGGCTACCCTCTGCACATGGCCATTTGCCCCCACTCACCAAGAAGAACTCTTGTGGTGCCATTCTTTGTGTGTGTGATATGGTGACATCACCTCCATCTACTTGCAGGAGGACCATTTTGGGCCATTCAGAGGCAGGGGTAGGTGGGAGGGCCCAAGGTAAAGCTGCTCTTCTCGCCCCACTGACCTACAGCCCACAGAGATCCTGGCTGCAGCAGCAGGCAATCTGCTTGCTGTACTGGTGCGTCCCCACTCAAAGCATGGGGCCCAAGGTGATGGCATCGGTCACATTGGCTTAAGGCTGGCCCTGGGGAAAGCTGTAAATCTCATAAAACCTGTTGTGTATTCTGTAAAAGAATTTTTCATTTTCTAAAATGAAAAAGGGCTCCAAGAGTAAAACTATAGCGATGTATTTTCTCACGTTTTAACCACAGCTAGTGCCTTAATAAAAGCTTAAAAGGGGAAATTTGAAACCATTTTGATGGCTAGATGCACCTTTACAAACAATTTATTTTTCATCAGTAACGGGGTTTTTATTTTTTAATGTTTCAGGAGACATTCATTTGTTCCTATTTGTCCTGGTATCATTGCAGTCTTTGGGAGACAGACGTTCAGCGTCAATTAACCGTCGAAATGTATTTTGTGGCATCAACTCTCGCTCAGTGGGAACCCCCGCTGCCTTTCTATCATTAACATAAATGCAGGTGCAAACAGCATTTATGTACATTGATAGGAAGCAGTTGGAGGCATTTCTCTGTGGGACACGACACTTTCATATTGCATGCATCTGTTCAAATAATGTATCCATGCTCAGTGACATGAGCGCAAGGATAGAAACATCTGCCCCTGAGACCATTTGCCATGCAGCAGATGCTTAGATCTTTATTTATGCAGATGGCTTGCATGATGAGCTGGGTGCTGATTAAAGCAGGAAAGTTTGACAAAGACTTCCTGTATGTTGAGCAGACCAAAAAAAAAAAAAAAGTGTCACATGTCTGGACTTTGTTCTCCCAAATAGAACTCCAGGACTGGGACTGGAAATCAATACAGAATTGCTAATTCTTTTAATGAAGCAAATTTTGTTGTGTTTGACTTGGCACAGGCGTGTGTAAACAGGTATAGATCCACATTGCACTGAAAACGGGTCGTTTCAGAAGCCATTTAATGATGATGTTTAACTGGCATGATTTACTTTGCCACTATGCTGGCCCCAGGTTGTTGGGGGCCTTGGGGCAAAGTCCCATGATGACACACCTTGCATACCCCCCCCCAGTGGCACATTTGGCATTATTGCTATCACTGGTACTGGAGGTGCAAAGCTCAGCCCAATCAGTCGGGCCAGTTTCCACTTGACTGATCCGTTAACACCAGCCCTGCTTTATTACGCTTTATTCCCACAAATAATGGCATGATTATGTTACAACAGTGTTCTTCAACCTTGGGGTTGGCACCCAAATGGGTCACAAAAGCCCGGTTGCGGGGTTAGGGTTACAACCACAGACAGATACTAAGAATTGAAGACTAAGAGCAACCTGGTTCATGAAACTCTAAACTAGAACTCAGGACTCCCTGGTCCAAGTAAGCATCCTATTCATTACATTGCATTATTTTTCTTGCAGGCCTGGAGGTGTCAGTGCTCACATGGGACTTTTATACCCAGAAGGTAGAAGAGGAATTCAAAGAAGAGGGATACTCCATACATGCAATGGGATGGGACATGCATGTATGGATTCCACCATATTGAACTGAATGGTGAATCTCAGGATTGGAAGCTCTGAACATGAAGCATCATCTATATTTGTGATGTTGGTAACGTTAGAGTTTGTTTGCCAAACAAACGTGGTGTCTGCCAAACAAGGGACGTGGTGGCACTGCGGGTTAAACTGCTGTTGCTGAACTTGTTGACCAGAAGGTTGGCAGTTTGAGACCACGCAAGGGAGTGAGCTCCCGTTGCTTGTCCCAGCTCCTGGCAACCTGGCAGTTTGAAAGCACGTAAAAATGCGAGTAGATAAATAGGTACCACTTCGGTGGGAAAGTAGCGGCGTTCCATGTGCTACGGTGTAAAGTCATACCAGCCACATGACCACAGAAGCTTGTCCGCAGGACAAACGCTGGCTCTTCGGCTTAGAAACGGAGATGAGCACCGCCCCCTACGGTCAGTCACGACTAGACCATTTGGTCATGGGGAAACCTTTATCTTTTTTTTAAATGTCAGAATTTGTTTGCAGTTTGGAAATAACGCAAGGTTCATATTCCATGCTGCATTCATGAGATGCCTCCACTTGACCTTTTTATTTTTGTTGTTTCTTGTTGAATTCCGCCGTAATTGCTTTTCCACGAGACTCGGTCAGCATTGTTTTTCATAGCAGCACAGTGTATTAATTACCATTTTCTATTAGCTCCCTTAACAGATTTCAAGTTGATATACAGTGTTCATATTCATGCAGAGGCCATTTACATCAACTTTATAAAAGATCACCTATTGTGAGAACAGCCATAAATGTCTCCTTGTACAGTAGAATTTGAACCAATATTGTTTCATAGTTCACTTAGAAATAAATGACAAAAACTTCAGTATTTTCCACATCATCGGTATCAAAGCTAATGGAACCACCTCTCTGATTATCCCAACATTTTTTTTAAAGAAAAACACTGCTTATGGAAGCAATCCTAACCTGGAGTTAGACCAGCAAAGTTTGGCTGGCACAAGGGCCACCACAAAGCATGTTCGGATCACTCTCGGAGTCAGGGAGGATGGCGCATGTCTGTGTGCTGGTCTCTCTGATTCCGAGCGTGGTCCAAACATACTTTATGGTGTCCCTTGTGCCGACTAAACTTGGCTGGCTTTGCTTTGCTTTCAAAATATACCTGTCCCTTGTGCCTACTAAACTTGGCTGGCATTGCTTTCAAAATATACCAGCTGCTTGCTTCTGTTATGTGGTATACTGATAGTACCAAGGATGTGCTCTAGTCACCGAGTCCGAGTCACAAGTCACCAACCTCCTGACTTGGGCCAACTTGAAAGTCATATTGTACACCTGTCACGATTCGACCTGAGCCACTTATAGAGTCATTTTGAGAAATGTGTCTCATGCAGCCAAAACAAAACCTTATGCCTTCCCTCTACCCCCAGCCCCTGCCTCCTGGAACCAACCAACCCACCAACCCTCCTCCGACCACATCTGCCGCTGCCATTCTATTCTCTGAATGCCAACTTCCAGATCAGCCATGAGATCTTTGGTGCAACACAGAAATGGCAAAAAGTAAGCTACATAAGCACACACACATGCACCCAGAGATTCAGAGCGCATTCCTATACTGGGCTGGATTGGCAAGGCCAGCTGGCCAGCGCCAAATCCAAGTGCAGTATAGTGGAGGCTGTAGCCTCCCAACAGCAAGGGCACATTTGCACCCTTACTGTTTGGGAGGCTCCAGCCTCCCTTATGCTCTACTTGGATCTGTGCCTGCTAAACAGCAGGCGCAGATCTGAGGAGACC
The DNA here is from genome assembly GCA_029204185.1 of Lerista edwardsae. NCBI lineage: Eukaryota > Metazoa > Chordata > Lepidosauria > Squamata > Scincidae > Lerista > Lerista edwardsae. The sequence goes on from JAJKFI010000009.1 coordinate 21,638,911, forward strand.
ACGTGTTTCCCCCCAGTCGGGCTTAGGATTCAGTCTTATGACTGAATCCCAAGCCCACCCCAACCCCTTCCCCCCGCCAATCCTGTGTCCAAGTGGACACGGAGCCTCCCTCGCGCTGGCCAGCTTTGGCCGACGCGAGGGAGGCTTGCCGTTGACGCTCTCAGGGAAGAGAACACTAGCGCCAATGTGGGGTGCCTCTTGGCTCCCCCGCATCGGCACTAATGACATTGCATTGGTGCAATGTCGTGGGCAGGATTGTGCTGCCCCACACATAGAAAAGAGAGTTGGAACTCAAGTCTTTTTGAATCGTAATACTTTTTTGAGTCAGTGGCCCTAATCTGTGAGTCGAGTCTGAATCAGTGACATTCGTGACTTTATTCAACATGAGTAGTGAAAATCCAGCGTTTTCATGACTCAAGGAAAGCCGTCATGACTTGAGTGCCCAGACCTGGATAGTAGTAGCAATGAGTAGCAGTAGTAGTAGTAATACGTTTTCACAGACATATTATGAAGAATTAGTCTGGAAGAATAGTTTAGCCTAGTGGTTCCCAAACCGGTTCCCAAACAACACACCAGCCTGGGTACTACTTGCCTTTGCCCCTTTAAGGGGCAGGAAGGAGGAAAGATTGTGTTGCTGCCAGGGATGGGAGGGGTTTTTTCTACTCACCAGCCTCCAATGCCAGAGTCCTGGGGGTCTGGGGAGCTCTCCGCTGGGCTCCCTTTGCCTCCAAACATGTTTGAAAAAGAAAAAAGGGTATTTCTGGTTTAGCAATAAAATTCCCATTTTTTTTTACATGTTCAGAGGCACAGGGAGCCCGGCGGTGGGCATGCCAGACCTCCTGGATTGGAGGCTGGTGAGTAGGAAAAAACCCTTCCATCCCTGGCATCAGCGTGATCCTGGGGGTTGCATTGCTGCCTTCTCCCCTCCCCCGCACACACTTACAGTGTTCCCAACTCTCTTGTAGGAATTTGGGAAGCACTGGTTTAGCCAGATATTCTTGCAGCTATGTTTTGCACAAATTCAGAGGCCTACCATAAGTCAGTCAGTCTCTCTCTCGCTCTCTCTCTCTCTCTGATTAGAAAAAGAAACTGGGCTCTAAATTGAATGTCTGTTTCCTTTATTTTCCATATTTACTATGTCATTGCAGCGTTCTATCAAAAGTACAAAATGAAAGTATAAATCATATCCCTATTGAAAAATCCCACTTGTGGCTCAAGTGATTACATTAATTTCAGATTGTTAAACGTGGAAAAGGATCACAAATGTCCTGTCTTTTGTAGGATTCTCTCTTCTTGCAAAAGCTAGGCCAAACAAGTACTTAGCTTAATTTTTCTTTTGATTTCTGTTAATTTACTGCTTTTCTAGCATAATGCTGCAATATATTGATTGCCAACACAGCAGATTTATTTTTTCATTTCCCCCTGGAAAGTTAATATTTTATGGAAGCATTGGCCCCAGGGTTGATTTATTTTTTCAGAACCTAATTTTGGATATATATTTTACCTAATCACATCAGCCTGAATAAAATAAGTACTGCTGTATTGTTGTTAACCCTATTTGTGAACTATCCAGTCCCTTATCTTTATTCTGAGTCTGTTTCAATAGCAGTTTTGATTAATTTACGTGTTTTTATAGTAAAAATAAAACTATATGATATCTTCTCAGATATTTTGCACTTTTTTGAATGTAGGTGGTTAGAAATGTTCCCTCATACAAACCCATATATCTTGCGTATATATGCATTACTTTTTCTAAAAAACAAAGAAATAAAGCAATTTATGTTGCCGTTTTTCTCTTTTTCATCAACAGGATTATTCTGAATTCTGTTGTATAATATAGAATAAAAATCAGACAAATGACCTGAACGTGCCACATCAGTTTGTATATAAATGAGACAGCAAGACTGTAGTTAATATAAATCAGCAGTAGTACTGAGCAGTGGAAGGAAATAACAGTTTAATAAAGGGCATTTGCAAGCAAGCAAACAGTATTTATATACCATTTTTCAGCAAAAAGTTCACAAAGAGGTTTACAGGCAAAAAAATAACATTAAATGGCTCCCTGTCCATTGAATGGACAGGGCTCACAATCTAAAAAAACTGCAGAACACCAGCAGCAGCAGCCACTAGAAAAGACACTGTGCTGGAGTGAAGAGGGACTGTTACTCTCCCCCTGCTAAATATAAGAGGAACACCACATGAAAAAGTGCCCAGTTAGCAGGGGATAACAGTAAAGCAATGCTGGGGTGGGCAGGGCCCGTGCTCTTGGGATAACTCAGGGTGCAATCCAGCACACGCACACCCCACTGTTCGTCCGACGCAAGCCACTTGCTGTTGCACTGAGCACTGTCGTGACCATGCCATAAAGCATGTACGTGCCAGCACTTCTGGCTTAGGGCCAACGCAGGCAGTTGTGTTGGCCCTGAACCACTGGAGCACACCCCCAGTGAGCCACGTCTGTGCAGGCTGAGTGGTGCAGGGGCTATTCTAGGCGGGCGGGAGGGCGGAATGGGGCAAGGGAGGGCATTTCGGCAGGCGGGGCGCCCTGGGGCGAGGGGTGGAGGCTTTTATCTCCATTCATGCTTGTCCTCAGAATCAATTCCACTGCCTTCTCCAGCTTGCAGAATCCCCTCCTCCCATCTCCTTGTGAACGGCCAACTCCACAATGCCTTTCTGGGCACAACTGCTCAGCTTCATTTGCATCAAGGAATTCAGGGCTCTGCCGTTGAACTCCACCAAAGCTCCCTGTCATGTCTCGTTAGATCCAGATTTCACCCTCCATTCATTCGGCTGTTTGGGACCGGAGCGTCACAATGGAGGAAGAGCCGGAATTTGGGAGAACAACGTCGAGCCCTGACTTTGCGCAGGCGATTCCATCCTCAGAAGACCCTGCTTTTGAAAGCGGCACAGCAGTGTCGTTAATTCTCTGTCCTGCTGGATTCCACCTATCCCTGCAGTTATTGTGAAGGAAAAGGTTTTAGCTTTATGGAACTGCTAATCATCCTAAAAGACATATATGGCCCAGTGTTGCATGCATCGTCAGATTATTATCCTATTAACAGTATACGGCTTGCACGTCAACTTTCTTTACCATTCCTCAAGTGTGAAAGTGCCTGCTTTGAACGTTGTGCAAGGCAAACTCTGCCCTTTTGAAGGAAATGGAATGTGATCACTTGAAAAGAGTAGCAAAGGCTGTCTGTTCTCATTTTAATACTATTTTACGGCTGATTTATCCTGTTATAGGGGTTTTTTCCCCCTTGCAAACAGGTTCACTACTTCAAGCTTGATTAGAAATAATCAGGCAGGTTTCCCCAACTAGGTACCCACACATACATAGGAAATCTTAAGACATCTAGAAAACACTGACCAGCTGCAGAGATTGGCCTGCACATCTACTGGGCACTCCAGAACAGGGGCTCAAGTTTAAAAACAATGGAGAAGGAGGAGACATTAATAATGTCCTCCACTGAACCCATTCCAGCTTATCAATGCCCTTATTAAAATATGGTGGTAGAATTTGACACCATATTCCAGGTGAGGTCTGATTAGGGCAGACTAAGGTGGACTGATTACTCCTTGTGTTTTGGTGTCTGTGTCTCTGTTTTAATGTATTTCTGGAGATTATTGGAGGAAAAATCCATTGTGGGCTACAGGCCATGATGGGTGGTGCAACCTCCTTATGTTAGAAGTGGGCTACCTCGGAATGCCAGGTGCAAGGGAGTGGCAAGAGGATGCAGGCACCTTCTTGTCTTGTGTGCTCCCTGAGGCATCTGATGGGCCACTGTGAGATACAGGAAGCTGGACTAGATGGGCCTTTGGCCTGATCCAGCATAGTAGTTCTTGGTTTGTTTTTTGCAGCTACATCACGTTGACGGCTCAGTTTCATTCCTTATGGTCTGTAAAGACCCCTGGATCCCTTTCATATAGGTCTCCTGCACCCTGTTTGTGTGCCTCTGATTTTTAATTTCCACAATGAGGATTTTACATTTGTCTCTGCTGAACTTTGTCTTGCTGGTATAGGCTCAATAATCAAGCCCTTCAAGGTTGTTTTGAATCCTGCTTCTATTTCTAGAATGTAACTTTGTGCCAACTGCAACTTTGATAGGGTTAGGCATCCCCTCATTCAGGTCATTTACAAAAAGGTTTAATAGCACGTGGCCCAAGATGGAGTTTTGTGGCACTCCACTTGATACTTCCCTCCAGGTTCATGAATTAGCACTCACTGGGAACTGTTGTTCAACTTGGATACACCTAACAGTAGTAGTGCATAGCCCACATTTTTATCAACAAGGCTATTTTAGAGACTTTCTCAAATGCTTTGCAGATGTCTATGTCCATGATGTTTCCATGGCCTACTAGACTATCACCCTATCAAAAAAGGAGATGAGATTATAAAAGATGAGTCTGGCATGACTCATTTTTGACAAACCCATGCAGACTCCTAGAAATCACCCCATTATTGTCTTAATGCTCGTGGTCATTCCACTTAATGTGTTCCAGGATCTTTTTAGGTATTTACATCAAGTTGACTGGTCTGTAGTTCCTCCTTCCCCTCCTTTTAAAAGTTTGGGACATTTGCTTGTCTCCAGCATCTCCAGGCAGTACCCTGAGCATAGATAATCCTGGATACGGACTTTCATTTAAAACGATGGTGTCCTCTTTCACCATCTCTTTACCTATCTTGAGCCATGATTCCCCCCTTCCTTGTCAGGCCACATTTCCTTAGTGGGAGAAAATGTACAAGATAAGAATTAGGGTGCAATCCTAACCTGGAGTTAGGCCAGCACAGTTTGGCTGGCATAAGGGACACCGTAAAGCACATTTGGACCACTCTCTGTGGGTCCCACCCTAACCAACTTTCCAGCACTGACACAGCTGTTCTAATGGGGCATGTGCTGCATTCTGCAGTGGAGTAGTAGTCACAGAGGCCTTCTCGAGGTAAGGGAATGTTTGTTCCTTTACCTCGGTGCTGCATTGCCTTATCCCGGTGCTGGAAAGGAGGTTAGGATTATGCTCTGAGTCAGGGAGGAATCTGTCTGCTGGCCTCTCTAACCCTGAGAGTGGTCCAAACATACTTTACAGTATCCCATGTCTTAATGTTCGTGGTCGTTCGTGATCAAACTTTGCTGGCCTAAGTGTGCCGGCCTAACTCCAGGTTAGGATGGAGCACCAAATGACCCTGTGGAAGACTGCTCAAAGAAACTGAGCAGCACCAACAGAAGCAACAAATCACAGTGGTGCAGGAGATGTGGAATACATTTTCCTGGGTGAGTACTGGTCACTCCGGGTCAAGGGCCATGCTGGCTGCTTCTATGGCAGGTTAGTTCCTTTACATTCTCAGTATTTTTTACTGAAGTAAATTGGACCTGTCATAAACGTGGTATCCAAATAAATCCTTTTGTGCTTCTCGGCCAATCAGGCAACAGTTGGCTTCTGAATCCCATCCAACCACTTCTTGCTATCTGCCAAAATGTTTTCCGTCCTAATATAAGTGCAGATCAGACCTGGCTGCCAGTAAATCTGCTTCTATGCCCTTAAGTCATCTGGTCACCTACTATATGTTCTGCCAAGCTAATCAATGTTAGAGAGAAAATACTTTTAAATATAGACAGGCTCCAGAAGGCTGAAACCCTGAAAGGAATATTAAAGAAGATGAATGGCATATCTGCAAAACTCTAAAGCAGATAAACCAGTGATTCCCAAACTTTTTAGCTCCAAGACCCACTTTTTTAAAGTTACACTTTATAATTTTATTAAATTACACTAGGGACCCACCTAGCTTTATGAGACCACCCCTCCCATTTCACCGCACTCAAGCCTCTGTTTTTATTCTTTTGACTGCTGGGGGTGGTGGTGGTTTCTGGAGCGTTTGTTGAGCTCCACATTCATCAGATGGGGACCATTCTGGTGGCCTTGAATTGCCCTTAGCCTGGCTACTTGTGTAGCTAATGAAAATGTAGCCTGCTGCAGAGGGCAAAATGATGCCCTGGAAGTGACATCACAACAGGAAGTGACATCACAGTTGTAATTTCACTTTTTTGGCCTTAACTTTTGATAGAATGAAGACATTACACTCCAGTTTGTTTCATTGCATTCTGCATTAAATTCCACATTGAGTGGTATATAACATAATGATATTATTATGTATCAACCAAGGTTTTCATAATTTTGGCCACTTAGCTTGTTGCGTGGTGCAATTGTACCCTCCATGCACTTCTTCAGCTATGCCCCTGGCCTTTGATAGGAGCTGAGAAATGCAGGACTAATTTGGTGAGATTTGGTGGGGTGACTAATGCATGTTGTGAGGGCCCCCCCCCCCGCGGGGGCAGGGAAGACGGCGAAACAGAGCGGTACGCAACGCGCGGGCTGCCGCTCACCTGTTCCTCCCGCCCAGCGTTCCGGCTGCATGACGCCGCTGGTGCTACTTGTGTTTGTTGGTTTTTATTTCGGGTACACGTAGCATTCAAAACACTATTTCAGATAATGATTTATTGGTCCAGCAGAAAAAACTGAAATTAAACTTGACTATTGGGCTGTCTTTGCTTTAGCAAGGAAGGGAGCAGTCTGTCTCCTTCGACATGTCCTAGCTCCATGTCTCTTAGAAATACATTGAATGCTTATGTAAGCTGATGGAAGCTGTTTGCTGCTGAAACGCTTATGGTAGGCCTTTATCAGCTACAGCTAGAACATAATGCAAACTGTCTTTCTACTAACTCATGTCAACCGTGAACTTTGCTTCCTGTTCTTTTCTACAAGGGCAGCAAAACACAAACATCTTGGCGTATATGGTTCTCTGGCCTCCTTTAAGCACTGTTAAGTACTGTTAATTGCATCTAATTGGTTGGGTCACTGCTGCAGTCAGGTGGTCTGCCATCCACACTGGGTTGGCTTCCAAGTTTCCATTGTACGGAGCCACACTATGTGCTGTTCAGCCTTTCTCCTTTTAGAACAGAACAGTTGCAATCCACAAAGAGTAGATTCCTTTCCAGGAAGTTTCTCAGTCCTTGGTGAATTGTGTTCAGTGTATATAATTTCAACCCAATTGCCTAAGCATACCTGTTTTCTTGAGAGGACAATGTACAGGCCAACATTTTTAATGCTCTGCTACTGCATGCTAAGGAAGGAGTTAATGGAATTATGTGAAAGTGACTGTCAGACAGCACACAGCAGACAGCAGACTGCTGTTTGTGATACAGGAGGCCATCCTAACCTGGAGTTAGGCCGGCACAGTTAGGTCAGCAAAGTTAGGCTAGCACAAGGGCCACCATAACGCACGTTTGGACCACTTGCGGAGTCAGGGAGGATGGCACACATCGGTGTGCTGGCTTCTGTGACACCAAGGGCGCAATCCTAACATGGAGTTAGGCCAGCACATCTGTTTATGTATTATTTCACTTAAAATATGTGCCCCCCCCACTTTTTGACCTTAGTCCTCAAGGTAGTTTCCAATAGTATTAAAGCAACTAGCAAGAACCCATGTGCTGGGAAGTGGAAATCCATTTTTCACAGAACTTGCCATTGTGAACTTCCACAAATGCTTCCGATGCAACAAGTGTGTCTTTAACTGGCGGCGCTGCCAGTTAAAATGATCCTACACCAATTAAAACAGACTCTTGCCGATCCTTCGACTTGTAGTTGGTTAAATCAGCCCACTAATGCTTGTGTGTGACAGCTTTTTTTTTTTTTTTTTTTTGCAGAAAACAACTGGGCCTGAGAAAATTTTCATACATTTTTACGGTATTCAAAATGAGTCAAACATTCTCACCAGGGCCAGGCAGAGTTTTTTGGGTTGTAAAATGTTCTTAGTACTTGATTTCATTGGATTTTTAAAACTCTGACAGCACTTCCTGCAGACTAAAAAAAGAAAAGAAACGCATGGGCTTTAATTGAAGTAGGCAGAAGAAATGATTGCATTTGCCTTCGTTTCCCCATGTCCAGCCTCTTCTGCAACAGTTAGAGGAGCTTCATGTTCTAGAGTGCAATCCTCACCTGGAGTTAGGTAAGCAAAGTTTGGCCGGCACAAGGATACCATAAAGCATGTTTGTACCATTCTTGGAGTCAGAGAGGCCAGCACACAGACATGCACCATTCTAGCTAACTCCACGGCTGGGTCCAACCCCCTCACTAGCCCACCCAGTTCCTCCTGCTCTCTGCCCAATTCCTCCCTGCCTCCCCCCGTCCCAAATGGGCTTGTCGACGGCTCTTCCAGGCAACATTTCTTTGACCTGGTGACCAATCATATTGATACTGCAATTACAGTCTCTCAGAGTGAAAAGTTTTGACGGACGGATGCATAAGGAACATTTCCTAACCATCTCTCGATATCTTACAGTAAAAATTTTCTTTGCTGAATGATTCATCATGTCTTTTAATTTAGAATGTCATGACTGGATAGCTGAAACAGCTAACCGTACAGTGCAAGCTCTAGTTTGAATCTACCGTATGTAATTAGAAATCTTCCCAAAGGGCACGGTTTTCCTGTACAGCCTGTGGAATGGTAATATATCATTTTATAAAAAGGCACAAGAGATTATGATAGTAATATGTGAAATTGTGAGTGATTTGGGGAAAATTAAAAAGGGGAGACTGGCTTGCTGTTTTTCGTAGTATAGAATTGGAAGTCAGGGTCACCCAGATAAATTAAACAGATAACAAACAGAATTCCCCTTGTAGAACAAAACTGATCCCTGGATCACACTGTAATAGAATGAGATGTGGGCAGATGGTTCAAAAAGCCACTAGAGATATTATGGAAGCTGACAAATATTTCAATTTTGATGAGCTCTGATAGGGTGAGTAAACAAGATTCCCTTATTATTATTACTCAATTGATGGAATAGCAGCTTCAGATGAATACCTGCTGAATCCCAGCCCTCTTCCTGGACCAAATCCTGCGGCACAGGCAGTAATGGCATATAAATGATTTAGCAACAGGTACTCACTTTTGATTGGCACTTGTGTCGGGGCCTGCCCACCGGAAGTGAGGTCATAGCTGCAACCCAAGAACCGCCCCCAGGAACCGCCACGCCTCCTCGGTAGGCTGCGTGGAGGCCCGGGAGAAGGTCCAGGCCTTCCCCAGGGCCACCACACGGGCTACCGATTTCTCCCCCCAGGAACCGCCATGCCTCCTTGGGAGGGAGCCCCAGGCAGCCTACCTGCTCACGCTGCTGCTGCCGTCGGTCTCCCTCGCTCCAATGTCTGCCTGCCTGCCTGCCTGGCTCTGAGAATGTGCAGGCAACTCAAACGTGCAGGCAATTCAAACGTTGCAGGGGGTGGAGCGGAGCGCCGACGGAGTTGGTGAGTGGGCGGGCGAATGGGCGGGGCCAGCCCTAATCCTAGGAACAGGTACTCGCGTACCCCCGCATACCCACTACATGACATGTCTGGGCACAGGTCTACATTAGGGCAATGCAGCTCTGAGGTCAGCGAACAAACATTCCCTGACCTTGTGGGGGCCTCCATGACTCTTACTCCATGGCAAAAGCAGCACATGCCCCATTGGCACAGCAAAGTCCATGCTGGAAAGTTGGTTAGAATTGAGCCCTTATTCTGATTGCTGGTGAAGAAAAAAGCATGAATTTAAAAGTGCTATTTATTCTAGAAGCATAGTTTGTTTTTTTCCCTTTTTCGTGACATAATAAGAAAGACTTCTTTGATGAGGAAAATACATGCTAGAATTTTAATCACTGTTAAGTCTACAAATCAAAGAAGGATTCAGTTATCTTAGCATTCACCTTTCAAGATGTCTGTGGTTCAACAAATCGGGGTTTGAAGGCATACTCCGGTATCTGTTCTCCTTGGCTTTCTCCAGTTCCTCTTTTGTATTTTCAATCACCTAAATAAGCATGAGTGTTAATGCACCTTCAAAAGCATCCAAAGACTTTCAAACATCTTCCAAAAAGGGTAGCCAAAGAGCAACCAAAATGAAAATGCCCAAGAGTTGAAATGAAATGAAAGAGTTGCCTAAGTTTATTCCTATTCTTCTAGCTTATGAAAAGAGCAAGACGTAAATTCAATAAAAGTCCGTTTTAATGGCTCAGTTTTTCAAAATTTATGACGACTCTGAAATACTGCATATCTAGTTAATAGATCATCTGTAGCCAACGCAGCTGCTGCAGAAATACTAACACTTGGTTATCTAAGACTGAAATCTTCAGATCATTGACTTTGTTGGATTCTGTTGCAGAAAAAATGTTCCTTTTCAGGACAGCATTGATTTATAATGCTATTCTGTCCTTTGTACTTAAAAGTACTCAAGGTGGTATATGTTGCATTCAATCAAATCAAGATCAATCAATGAATCTAGGCTCAATACAGCAACATCAAAAGAACTCAGCAGAAACAAAAATTCCCAGTAGAAAATAAAAAAGATTGTAATGTATGCACAAACAATGGGATAGGATGGACTTCACAGGTCTCCTAAAAACGGAAAGTGTAAGGGACAGATGGAAATTTCAGGAAAGGAGTTGCGCAACCTGATCAGAGCTATAGGGAAGACCATGTCCCAAGCCCAATGAATCTCTCTCCAACTGGTAGAGAAACAGAGCAAGGCAGGGCCTTTCCAGATGATCTTAACAGACAGAAAAATTTGTATGGAGTAAGGCCATGTGTTGGATATGATCTGAATTATGCAAATAGAATTTGGCTTCCTGAGGACTCAAGCTCTAACTTTAAAAAAAAATCTAGTGCCTTCCTCAGTTTTCTTGCTACCACATGACAGCAGTCTGGAAATTCTGCAAGTATCCAGATCCAGAGCTCTGTGATGTATGCATTAAGCCCCTATATCAGTGGTTCTCAAACGTGTTAGCACCAGGACCCACTTTTTAGAATTGCAATTACAATCTATTGGGACCCACCGAAGGTGATGTCATTAAGCTGGAAGTGATGTCATTGTGATGCCAAAGCCTGCTGCTTTCCTGAGAATGAAGCAATAAGTTGGGTTTTGGCAGCACTGCGATCTCGCTGCTGCCCACTTCTCCCTCCTTTGGTGGTCTCCAAAGCTGACATCACTGCCATCACTTTTCTCTTCTGGGAGAACCCAGACGTGATGTCACATGGCAGTTTAACCCCAAGCCTCTAGTAATGCCTCTGCTATTATGCCCCTTAATGAAACTTCCCATCCTTCTCTGCCCTCTGCCTCTCCAGCCTTTTCAACAGTCCAAAAATGTTCCGACTTCCAAAAATATTTTAAGTCCTATTCCTCCTCAGGTACCAACTGAAGAACGGTGAGTGAATTTCAACCCATATCTCAGCACAGCATTTTTGGGATTCACATGCAGCCGGTCTCCCATTTGTGATATAATAAATAGCTCCTAAAACATAATTGGCGGATGCAAAATTTGAAATAAGACTTGGAAGTTCCAAGAGGAAGAAATCAATAAACTCAATCAGCTAAGATCTTGCAGCTGTCTGCTGCAACAGCATACAAACACTGATGAATAACTCGAAAGAAAGAAAGAAAGAAAGAAAGAAAGAAAAAGAAAGAAAGAAAGAAAGAAAGAAAAAGAAAGAAAGAAAGAAAGGAAGGAAGGAAAGTGGGTGGGTGGGTGGGTGGGTGGGTGGGTAGGTTGGTTGGTTGGTTGGTTGGTTTATGGGGCTTTGCCACACAGAACGCAATCCATCAGCCCCTGAACTCAGCCCTTAATGAACTAACTACCACTTCCTACATGCACATAGTGCCTGATATGCCTTTTGCAAAATTCAATGGTGTGTCTCTCCTCTGAATGAAAACTAATCCAAAACTGCTCTGCCAGGACCTTATTGCTGCTGGGAGCATTTAACTGCTTATTAACACTATGTGCTATAATTCCATATTATGGTTTACCTTGTACGCAGCATGAAATCTACATTATCCTCCTTGCTGTTGAAGATAACAAACATAATGCAGGTAATGCATGTTTCTATTGAGCAGCCTTATCTGCCATGATTGTTCTGGGTTTTCTGCTAAGTGTGACTGTGAAAGATAATTACTATCATGTGTTACCTGAGATTACAGGGTTGCTTTCCAACTAATGACAGTAGAAGAACCAAACAGTAGTTAATATTTAATCAAACTCCTGGCTTAACAATTGGATAAATGAGGTGTGTAATTACACAATTATGAGAGACATTCCAGATAAGAACTCTACGGTTATTAACGCTGAAGGTGAAAACTGGACTACTGGGCTTTTCTCAACCATACTGTGGTCTGAATCTATCAGGATTTCTTGCATCACAACACAGGGGTAAGCAGACGCCAGACTTGAGCAAGTCTACCTGACGGTTTACTAGAATGCCAAAGTCCACCAACCAGAATCAGGTGCAACGTTACGGCTCAGAGGGAACAGATGCACCTGCAGCATTTCGGATTAAGGAAAAGGGTGCCTTTGAATATATCCTTGGCTCAGGATTTTGTTTTCTGTTCCAGAACAGAGCTTGTTCACAAAAAACTCTACTCCCAATTCTGCTTTATTTCAGAAGTCTCATTTGGGAGAAAATTTATTATTATTACTACAGGTAACTAACTGTGCCAGCCTAACTTCAGGTTAGGGTTGCACCCTAAATTTTGGATTTAAATTTATTTATTTGGCCCTTGGCACCATGCCAGATATTTGATGTGGCCCTCTGGCTAAAAAGTTTGGAGACCCCTGATGTAGTTCATTGTGTAGTCAGGAATGTGCTTCTCTTCCACAGTCATGCTTTAGGTATTGTGCCTTAGAAGTGCCACCATACTTCTTTGTCTTTCAGACTTCAAATACGCAGATCTGCTCAAGGCTTCATCGGCCTGCGTGCCAGGACATTTCTCTTAAAGCACACATTCACCACGCATATTGTGCAAAAGGCATTGTGGTTTCTAGTAGGCAGTGTCAGCTGATAGCCAAAAAAAGGCAAGAGAGGAATCAGAGATGCTGCAATAATGTCCTTATAGTATTTCATTCTCTAGCCATCAAAACATTGTGGTCCTTTTCAAAGGACTGAGTGCTGGAAAGATCAGGACATCGTGTTTGCTCAATGCTTCACCATGCATGAAAAACATTACGTTAAACAGGAGGAACTTAGCCAGGCTCCGTCATCAAAATGATTGGCCCAGGGGACCTTGACTCAGTGGCACAGATCTTAAATAATTCCTTTTGTAGTTCAGTCTCATAGACCTGGAGCATATAATGCTGCGATAGATGGGTAAGAATGCAGTTTGGTAAATAAAAAGAACTATTTTGTATTACGGTAAAGGTCTGCCCTGTTTTCAGTCACTTAGGCCAGTCCACCCGTCAAGCCTGACTGAGGGTGCAATCCTAACCTGAAGTTAGGCTGCCACAGTTAGGCCAGCAAAGTTTGGCCGGCACAAGGGACACAGTAAAGCATGTTTGGACCACTCTTGGAAGTCAGGGAGGATGTCATATGTCTGTATGCTGGCCTCTCTCTCCAAGAGTGGTTCAAACATGCTTTACAGTGTCCCTTGTGCTGGCCAAGCTTTGCTGGTCTAACTGTGCCAGCCTAACTCCAGGCTAGGATTGAGCCCTGAGGCAGTCCACTGAGTTGGAAGATTGGCTGAGATTGTTGTTGTTGTTCAGTCGCTAAGTCGTGTCCGACTCTTCACAACCCCATGGACCACAGCACGCCAGGCCTCCCTATCCTCCACTAGCTTCCGGAGTTCACCCAATTTCATGTTCATCACTTCGGTGACACTAACCATCTCATCTTCTGCAGCCCCCTTCTCCTTTTGCCTTCAATCTTTCCCAGCATGAGGGTCTTTTCTAAACAGTCCTCTTCTCATGAGGTGGCCAAAGTCTTTGAGCTTCAGCTTCAGTATTTGTCCTTCCAGGGAGCAATCAGTCTTGACTGATTGATTTCAGGCTTCCTGTAGGATTGATCGGATCTCCTTGCAGTCCAGGGGATTCTCAAGAGTCTTCTCCAACACCATAATTCAAAAGCATCTCTGCCTGCCTGCCTCTGCTTCCTGGATTTGCACAGGGAGGGGAAATGGACCCCACTGCTGTCCCCCACACTTCCTCTTCTGCTCGGTTCCCCTCTTCCTTCTCAAATCTAGGGTGTGGAAGAAGGAGTGGCTGGTGCATCACCAGGTGAGGTGATGCATTAGGTATGCAGCTTCAGGTTCTGGGAAGATTTGGGCTGGCCAAATCCAGTGTCTCCTAACATGGCAGCCAATGGGGACAGGTAGCAGCAGGCACCCTATCAGAGTTGTGGATTCCCGGTGTGTGACTGGGTAGGCCCACCCTCTGAAGCTTGTTGATGAGAGTGTGAACATTCAGAGACACGGCCCTTATCTGCCATATGAATGGTATGTGCAAGAATTCTTGGCCCGTCAGGGTCCAGTCTATATATGCATGAAATCAGTGGTAGAATTTAGGGTGGTTTAGTTTCAGATTACAGGTGGAAGGTAATTATTTCTGAATGGTCCCCCTCCTGTAATTAAAATGGAGAAGGGCCTAGCTCAGTCCTCTCCCTGCTCTCCTAGTTTTCTCTAGGGACTTTTTCCATTGGCCCTAGCAAGTGTTCGAAAATGTGACCCCCTACTCACAGCCTGCAGCGGTACAGTTCAATTTACCAGCTCGGGATGCCACCACCTCCTTTCCATCCTACTGCACTGTATAGGTAGACCAGACACAGGATGCAATCCTGTGCACATTTCTTGGGATTAAGCCCCATTGAACACAAAGGGAATTTATCCAGAGTAGACATGCCTGGGATTGTGTTGTTAATTCAACCCAATATCTTGCCATCCATCAAGTGTATATTCCACACTGATGGCGGGAAGGCTATTTGGTGGGCCACCCCTTCCACAGCAAATGGCCCACTGAACCTCCTTCATTCCCCCATTGTTGCAAGGAAGTCAGCAGCAGGGGTAGTTCAGGGAAGGATTGTGGATCGGGGTGGGGAGCGGGCAGTGCCAGGGATAGGAGGGGGGGGGACTCAGCAACAGCCGTGCATGCTGAGTGCCCACACCTGCTCCCAGGAATGCCCTCGGACTTACGCCAGCTTACTGCATTGGCGATGCTGCATTGTCTGGGCTGGTGGAGGGATCAGATTAGGCCCTGAGACACACTTCTTACCAATGAAACTTTCTGGCCTTTTGTGTTTTAATGGGACCATTGCAATGTGCAATGTCCCATGGATAGAGTGGACAGAGGGATGTTCTTTTCCCTCTTTCACAACACCAGAACCAGGGAACATCCACTAAAATTGAGTGTTGGGAGAATTAGAATGGATAGAAGGAAATACTTTTTTACCCAGTAATAAATCTGTGGAACTCCTTGCCACAGGAGGTGCTGATGCCCAAGATGATGGCTTCTTGCCTAGGCGCCTTTAAAAGGAGATTGGACAGATTTCTGGAGGAAAAGTCCATCGTAGGCCATCGTGTGTGGCGCAGCTTCTTTACATTAGAAGAAGGCTACTTCATAATGCCAGGTGCAAGGGAGTGGCCACAGGATGCAGGCATCTTGCTGTCTTGAGTGCTCCCTGAGGCATCTGGTGGGCCACTGTGAGATACAGGAAGCTGGACTAAATGGGCCTTTGGCCTGATCCAGCAAGGCTCTTCTTATGTTCTTATATGATTCTGTTTTATTCACCTCATATTTCCCTCAGGATTTTACCTCAGAAATTTACCTCAGAATGCCAGGTGCAAGGGAGTGGCCACAGGATGCAGGCATCTTGTCTTGCGTGCTCCCTGAGGCATCTGGTGGGCCACTGTGAGATCCAGGAAGCTGGACTAGATGGGCCTTTAGCCTGATCCAGAAGGGTTAATGTGTGAACCACTGCAGTGTAGCCGCTCCCTTATACCGACAAGGCAGCTTTATTCTGAGAAATGTAGAGGAAATTATGTCTGTGCTGCACCGTGAGAACGGTCTTTCTCCCTCATCTGACGCTAGGTGTCCATTTCTTTCCTCTACCTTGCCGAAGAGGCAGCCACCTGACCACAGAGTATTTATGGCACAAATGCATAAAATATGCATTTAATTAAAAAATGTAAAACTATTTTGAAGATGCAGCCATGTGCGCATCAGCGGGTTGGGGCCCCGCAGTGATTCATACCCCATCTAAGATTGCAGCGTATTTGCGGCGACTGAGTCAGTGGAGGTCAATTAGAACGCACACCGGAGCAAGCCGTGCATAATTTATGCCACCTGTGAGAAATAGCGCTGCTTTCTTGAAGAAACACCACCAAAACACCAGGCCCAGAGGGTCCCACAGCAGAGCTCAAAAAGCCCTCAACGTAATTGAACATTTTGTTTTCGGCCGCAGGATGGGAAGGCCGTTCACAGTGTGCTGTTTTGGCTGCGGTGTTGGAAAACCCAGGCTACGGTCTCTTGACGCTCTCTGGGAGGCCTGCTGCAAATCACTACTCGAACCTTCCTCACAAGGCCGGTGCAAGGATAAAGTGAGGTAAGAATTTTAAAGCACTTTGGGACATTGAAATGTACTTCAGAAATTATTCATACGATCCAGCTTCTCCCTGCCCCTCCCCAGGCTTTTAAGGCCATGCCGGCCACTCACTCTTAGGGCGCAATCCTAACCCGGAGTTAGGCCGGCACAAGTTAGGCCAGCAAAGTTTGGCCAGCAAAAGGGCCAGCATGAAGCGCATTTGGACCACTCCCGAAGTCAGGGGGGATGTCGCATGTCTGTGTGCTGGCCTCTCTGAGGGTGGTCCAAATGCACTTTACAGTGTCCCTTGTGCCAGCCAGACTTTGTTGGCCTAACTGTGCCGGCCTAACTCCAGCTTAGGATTGCACGCTTAGTGTGCTCTTTGCCTTGCCGTGTGATGATCGTGTTCAGCATGGATAATTGCCACCGTTTGTCAAGGCAGTTTTGCAGCAAGTAAAAGAAGTGTCTCGACGGAAAGCCCTCCTGTTAGTGTCCTGGTTAATGTAAGGAAGGGCTCTTACTCTAATGTTGGGAAGGAGGCAAGCAATCTCACTGTGGGATACAGGATGTTGGACTAGATGGGCCTTTGGAGGGGGGTGGACCTTTTCGTCTTACCCTGGGAGGCCCAGGGAAGAAGTTGTATGTTCAACCACAACATTGACCAAGTACATAGTTGTCGGCGTTGTCAGGCAAGAGGCGCCTGCCCCTGCAGTAGCCGACATTAGGGTGCTGCGAGAGGTAGCCCTGGAGCTGATGCCAGTTGTGTCTGGGCTCCCTCAAGCCTCCTGTTCTATTGAGGGATCCAGTAGCCTCAGAGTTAGGCAGGGGTTCCTCCACCCACTGGTCCTCCTCCCTGCCAGCAGCCTTGCTTGGGTTCACTGGCTGGCCAGCATCCTACCTGGTCGCCAGCCTCCTCCAGACTGCCCTCATCACCGGCTTGCCTGGGGTTATATAGAGCCTCCCCGCCTTCTTGCTCTACCTCTTCCTTCCTGCTAGGCTGCACAAGCCCAGGCTGACAACCAGTGGTGTCATTCAAATGATTTAGGAACAGGAACTCACTTTTGATTGGCACTTGGCTTGATTGGATTGGCACCCGGAACCAGCCATGGAGCCCGTTAGGATCTGGAACGCCCGTTCTGGTCCGTTCCCCCTGAATGACATCACTGCTGACAACCCTCCAGGTCCCTGGTCCTGCAAGAACCGACCGACCTCCTCTGGAAGTTGCAGACACGGGCTTTCTTTTACTTGCTCCCAGCGTCAGTAGGCCAGGCGTACTTCTCCCTTGTTTGCAACAGGACGGGCCCGACTGCGTTCAAGGGGGAAGGAGTAGGCCGCTGCTGCTGCCAGCTGTAGCAGGCCTGGTGCTGTGGTGCTGGGCCTGCCCCCCTGACCTCCATCCTTTGGACCATTGAAGCATGGGCGCAAGGCCCCGCTGGGTCTGGCCTGCCCTTCTTGTGGCCCAACCTGCCACTGGGGCAGGGAGGCCCTCGGCTGTTGCTGCTGCCATCCCCGGGGGGGGAAACCTGCTGGCTGGGATCCTGGCCATCCCAGGCATGTCAGGGGAGTGGAGCCCCAGACCAGTGGTGTCATCCAAATGATTTAGGAACAGGTACTCACTTTTGATTGGCACTTGTCGGGGTCCGCCCACCGGAAGTGATGTCATAAGCCGGAAGTGATGTCGTGGCAGGAAGTGAGGTCATAGCTGGAAGTGATGTCATGATGGTGGCCATGGATGTGATCATGTTTGTAATAACTTCAGCTTGTAGTTAGTCTTGATTTAACTTTTATTGCTTTGCTTTCTAGAGATGTGTATATACATATTTTGCTTCGACAGTGCCCTGGTTAAATAGCAGGCTAGACTGTACTAGATTGTGAGCCCTTTTGGGACAGGGAGCCATTTAACTTTAATGTTAAATGCAAGGAGCTGGCAAGGAGCAGGAGGGGGAACAGGAGGGGGCAAGTGACCAAAAAAAGACCGCGTGGCGGCTGGGGGGAGGCTGCAGGAGGAACCGGGACACTGGATCTGCGCGGCTGGAGGGAGTGGGAGCCCCAGGCAGCCTACCTTCTCACGCTTTCTGCCTTATTCCCGGGTCTCCCTCGCTGCTGCTGCTGTTGCCGCTGCCGCTGCCGCCTCCAGTCCTCTCGCTCTGCTGCTGACGCTGCTGACGCCACCATCACGCTGCCTGCCTGCCTGCCTCCTCACAGAACGTGCAGGCAACGGCTGCGGGCGTGCAGTACACATTGCGCAGCTGCTGAGCCAACCAGCCGACGGGGCCAGCTTTGAGTGGGCGGGGCCAGCTCAACTTCTAGGAACCGGTACTCACATAGTGGTGCGTAGTGGGTGCATGACATCACTGCCCCAGACCAGATCCAGGACAATACCTTACAGAGTGCTGGGATCGGCTGTAGCCCCTTGTTGTGTGTACATGTGTGTCCTGCATAGTTGAGGACTGCAGCCTTCAACCTAACCTCACCCTCTGGGTTCCATCCCACTCTCAAATCTTCATTTGGCAGCACAGGAGGCAAATGTTTGCCAGACAACTGTTGCACGTTCAACTCCAGTCGGACTTCTAATCTACAAGTTTGGTTTTCCAGGTCCCCTTTGTAATAAATTACATTCCTCATCCCCTCTCCTATTTAATATAATACCTCCTCAAAGAAGGATCACATGTGAATAAACTTCACTTCAAAGCTAATGACTGAGCTTTGCTTATTAAAATGTAGATCTGTTAAGAGGATGTTCCTAATCAGGAAGAGTAATGAAGGAGTCTTTTATAGGCTTGATGGCATTGAAGTCTGGATTTTTGCAATGTCCCATTTTCTGGCCAACAAAAATGACAGGCAATTAAAGGTATAGAACTAATGTGCTTGAAGCAAGAGCGAAAATAGGAGATGAACCGGAGTCTTGGCCGGAGATTAAAATGAAAAGCTGAATTTATTTAAGTATAAACTGACAGGTGAAACAGTCCAGGAGGAAATGCCAGGAGTGATTCTGGGACACTGTTCTTGAATTGCAGATTTTAATTTCTCTCTGTGCTAGAGTGGGATGGGAGTTATGCAATATCCCCTTAATATCCCTCCCAGCTGTGGAAGAACCACATCTGGCCCAGAACATTGCCTTGGAATTATATTACGGCTGCATGGTTACGAAATACTTAACTACAAATCTATGTTCAGCTAACTTAACTGGAGAGGAGGGAAAGACCTAATTTGTCAGATGACAATGCATTATTTGGAGGCAAGAAAGAGGGAAAGTCAAACGCAAAGGTTAACTTTAACAATTCTCATCTTGTGAACAAATATGAAGTTATAATCTACGGGCAGCTGTACTGTTATGCCAAAAAGCAGTGACAATCTCAGGCAGGC
The DNA here is from genome assembly GCA_029204185.1 of Lerista edwardsae. NCBI lineage: Eukaryota > Metazoa > Chordata > Lepidosauria > Squamata > Scincidae > Lerista > Lerista edwardsae. The sequence goes on from JAJKFI010000009.1 coordinate 21,658,636, forward strand.
AAGAAAAGGTAGGCAACTGTCAGTTAGTTTTACAATTAACTAACTGAGGATAGTTAATTAGATTACAATAATATTTTACGAGGTGTATCGTTTTGATTTCCCATCTGAGGCACCAAAAAGCCTTGGGAACAGCTTTGTTAACATCTGTGTTTAGATTTTAACCTCATGCCAAATTCTTCGTAAGTACATAAGAAGAGCCCTACTGGATGAGGCCAAGGCTCCATCTAGTTCAGGACCATCTTTCTGACAGTGGCCAATCAGATGCCAACCAGCAGAGTCTGAAGGTTGCCCTAACACCTGGTATTTAGATGCTGTTTTTGAATGCAGCTATTCAAATTTATTATTAGGGTTCATAGCCATGGATAGTCCTATTCTCCTTTTTTTTCCTAGTCCAGCTGTAAAGCCATCTATGTTGGTGGCCGCCACCACATTGTGTGGCAGCGTATTCTGTATTAATAATTCTGAAAAGTGGGGTTGCGGTAGGTGGAAAGGAAGGCTAAGGTAGCAAGTGGTACAGAAGATATGCTATACATTTGAAACAAAGCATAATGACCATTAAACGCTTATGGCACAGTGCCCTTCCTTTCGCGATTCCAGAGTGAGACCCAGTTTGAGTCAGTTGTCAGAAGTGAGTAATAGGCCACAGCTGGGGGATTTCAAGGTTGTTGCTATCCCATTTGAAAGGAGCCATTTTGAAAACTGAAATAAGACTCTGCCAACAGGAGAATGGTCATAAGAGCCGGGTGAGGCCCTGAGGGACTTGGTGAGAAACAAGATATTGAACCAAACTTCCTCTTTTTCAGGCTTCTGGGAATGGATCTAGAGAAATACTACATGAATAATTTTGAAATGAGCCACAAGTAAAAATAATAACCAGAAGGAAATTTTGAACTCAAGAGTTCAATCCTAACTTGGAGTTAGGCTGGCATAAGGGACACCGTAAAATACGTTTGGACCACTCTTGGAGCCAGAGAGGCCAGCACACAGATGTGTGCCATCCTCCCTGAATCTGAGAGTGATTCAAACACACTTTACGGTGGCCCTTGTGCCGACCAAACTTTGCTGGCCTAACTGTGCCGGCCTAAGTCCAGGTTAGGATTGTGCTCTCAGTCTCTGCAAATGATGATGATTAAGCACTGTATTAAAATGCTTTAGCTTGCATTCCTATGCACACTTACCTGGGTGTAAACCCTACTGGACACAGTGAAGGCAAATGTGCCATCAAAGAGTCAGGGTTTTCCTTGGAAGAATTTTCTCACACGAGGAAGGAGTTAAGGCTGCGGCCAGTGGCGTTATTCACCCGGTACGCTGGGCGGGACTTACCTTTGAGCGGCAGTCCGCCCGTTGCATCATGCCGCGTTCCGCCGCTTTCCCGCCTGCTGGGGCGGGTGGGAAAGTGGCGGAACGCAGCGTGACGCAACGGGCGGACTGCCGCTCAAAGGTAAGTCCCGCCCAGCGTACTGGGTGAATAACGCCACTGGCTGCGGCCGGTATCATAGATGCTCCGGGAAAAAGTGTGTGCAGAATTTAAAACAAACAAAACCTTAATATAACCTGTTTCTGTCCATGAGGACATTATGAAAATAGGATTCTTTTCTTCCTTTCTTCCTTGGGAGTCCCACGAACCTGCCTGTCCTTCTCTAGCAATGTCAGTAGAGGGGAACAAAGCGATTTGGCCACATAATATAGTTTCTTCCCAGACCAGTTTGAGCTTCACTGCCTGACACGGGAAAGAGCCATGTAGCTGACCCATGTGGTTCCTCTTATCAGACATCATGGAATGGTGTGGTGCCGCTAGAAACAGTGTCGGTTTGTGTATTACGTATTAATTGAGCCTCGGAGAGTGCACTTCTAACCCCGAGCTGGAACAGGCAGGCTGATAGGCCTGCCCCATACACAGCTTGGAGTTGGGACTGTCTGGAGTGCACCCTGGGCCAAAGGGAATCAAGTCCCCTTTCCCCTGGTAACATGCAGCAGCCTGAATGGGACTACTTGGAGCAACAGCAGCGAAATCACTGGCACAACTCCGAGCAGCCTGAATAGGGGCTGACTGGGCCAGGGACTAGGGTCTTGGGGACACCTGGGCCAGACCCCCCTCCCCAGGCTGGCCTGCCCATTGGCCCACCCATCCCCTACATTCCCCAGCCCCATTCCTCCTTCCTGCCGCTTCTTTCCACCTTCTCGCTGCCCCATTCTGCCTTCCCCGCCCCTCTCCAACCCCCTGCGCCAGCTGAGCTCGGTCAGCTCGAACTTTGTATCACTAGGCCCAGTAGTGGGATCTAAATGATTTAGCAAGGGGAACTCACTTTTGATTGGCACTTGTGTCAGGACCCGCCCACCGGAAGTGACGTCATAGCCAGAAGTGATGTTGTGGCAGGAAGTGAGGTCATAGCCAGAAGTGATGTTGTGGCAGGAAGTGACATCGTCAAGCAGGAAGTGCTGTCATTGTAACAGAATAAAATGACATGAACTGTAAATTGGCACCCAAAAAACTAGACCAACCACTCCACAACAGTTTCAACAGGCATCTGTGCATTTTTAGGTGGGCTAGCAAGCCCAAAAAACTAGACCAACCATTCCACAACATTCTCCTTTCGTACTGCTGTGGGAGGGAGGAGGGACGGGGAGAACGAGGGGGAACGGGGAGAAGGCAGGCCACGCCGCGGAGGGAGCCCAGGCCTACCTGCTGCCGTCTCCCGCCGCTGCCGGGCCGCTGCCGCTGGTCTCCCGCCACTTCAAATGTTGCAGAACTGGGGGCAGAGTGCACGCACAACCAAAGAAAAACAACGTCAAAAAAAAAACGGAGAAAAAAATAGCCAGAAGCCGGCCGACGTCAGCGAGTGGGTGGAGCCAGCCAATGTTCCAACAAGTGGAACTCCGTCCCCCCGCGTTCCCCCTCAATCCCACCACTGACTAGGCCTGGTCATCGGCACAGGAAAGCCAGAATACATCTGTGCAAAGGCCTTGCTCCTCCTATGTCAGCACAAAGGCACTTTACAGCGCATTTGTGGCGACAGTTGGACTTTGGATCATGCTCTGAGTGAGCCACGTGTAATGTACAGAACAAGTGTTATCACTAGTCCTTGTCTAACATTATAGGTTGTTACTGAAGAACACGTGGGATTTGCTTCCTGATCTTGGTCCTCCTTATGGGCTATAAGTGGGATGTGTGTTCTTTCCTGCACACAAAGTGCGAAAAGAATTTCGAAGGCTCTTCCCCCATGTTGTTGTTCAGTCACTAAGTCGTGTCCGACCCTTCGCGACCCCATGGACCACAGCACACCAGGCCTCCCTGTCCTCCTCTACCTTCCGGAGTTCGCCCAATTTCATGTTCATTGCTTCGGTGACACTATCTAACCATCTCATCCTCTGCCGTCCCCTTCTCCTTTTGCCTTCGATCTTTCCCAGCATGAGGGTCTTTTCTAAAGAGTCCTCTCTTCTCATGAGGTGGCCAAAGTACTTGAGCTTCAGCTTCAGGATTTGTCCTTCCAGGGAGCAATCAGGCTTGACTTCCTGGAGGATTGACCGATTGGATCTCCTTGCAGTCCAGGGGACTCTCAAGAGTCTTCTCCCACACCATAATTCAAAAGCATCTATTCTTCCCCCATAAGCTCTATCAAAATGTAAAACGCGCTTCTCCTTTCTCACCTTGTTGGCATGAATACAGTTTGCGTTTGGAAAGTAAAGGGAACGAAAATGTGTGCGGCATCAAGGGACTCACAGCATTCTGTGGATTTAGTTTAGTTACCACGTACGTGGCTGGAACTAACACATGGACAGCTATATAAAATACAAAGCCCATTGAGAAAAGAGAGGCTGCGGAGCCAACAATGGGCCTTTTAAAACTGCATATTCGGCAACAAAGCTGCTGCTATTTCATGGTGTTTCAGAGCGAGTCGTGGTTCGTGCCAGAGTTCATAACAGCCAGAAATGTGTCAGACTCAATCCCAGCGCCGGCCAGCATTCTTTCCAATCTCCTTACTTTGTATTGTTGCGGAATTTTCCAGCAAAGCACAAGTCAGCTCGCGGGGCCTTAAAACGGAGCGGTTCATCTTAACTGCAGCTGACACTTGGATCCCGAAGATGTATCCTGCTTTCACGCTCTGTTATCCTCCATTTGGGTGAAAGGGGCTGCACTCTGCTCTCCCAAAATAAATTCTCAAAGTTACCGAATCGAGAGCAATAAACGTAACGAGAGCATATGGAAACGCTCACAGGACAGCGATGCGCAAAGGAAAGCGTCGAGTCGTTTCTCCGGGTTCACATTCAGGTGTCCATTTGGTGAGTGGAAGAGATGATTTTATCAGCCCCAGCTTGGTAATCCTCTTTGGAATTGTGAACTATTTTAACATTTTAAATCAGAAATGGGAATCCACTCTGGTGAGAACACATGCAATCAGAGCAACCATTTTTGCCTGTATTGAGAAGGTTTGGTAGAATAACTAGTATTATTTCTTATGATTTATTTATTTTTTAAAACAAAACAAAACTCCTGAATCGATCAGACCACAATTCAGCATTTTCTCCCCAACAGTGACCATCTGGGGTGCTTCAGGAGCAGCATAAGCAACATATGATCAGACTCTGGATTTTGGGCTCCGGTATATCTTTTATCAGTTCTGCGTCTGCAGAGATGTGGATGTACAACAGAACACATAAAGCATCTGTTTTAGATTCAATTATGAGTGCTATTCTGATTTTGGGGGGAACCTCCTGAAATTAATGGCCTACCACAACTTTAGAACCATAGTTCTCAATGGAGACAGTGGCCGCAACAGAGGAGACTTGGATATATGAAGCTGCCTTTTCCTGTCAGGTCATTGGTGCTGTCTACTTTCCCAGTTCTGCTCCTATGAAGAACTAAAGCCCTTCCTCTTTTTTTATACCAAATAGAGAATCAGCAGATCTCAATAAGTATTTAGCACAAGGTCGGGCTGAATGGGTCCAGAGGTGTATCTAACACCTCCAGCGACCAGGATAGTGACATCACGACATTACATCATCACGTGACCTGACATGACATCACGTCACTTCTGGGTTCTCCTGGAGGTGCTGTCTATGGGTCAAAGTCAAACTGAGCACTGTTGTCTGACCCTCCAGGTTGGCCTATAGACCCCTCATTCAGCGAGGATGCCTTATGCCCTAGAATACCGCCTCCATACCAGTCTGGTAGCCTGAACAACTTCTTGGAATGTGCAGCTTTCCCTCACTTCCCCCATCTGTCCACCAGCCCAGCTCCAACCGCACCTCCTGCCCCAGGCCCTCTCCTTTATTATGCCTCCTCTACGCTTTCCTTCATGAACTATATTACCCACCTGTCTAGGTGCTCAGTCCAGTTCCCCATGTTGTATTCCGTACCCATCATGTTTCCAATGTTCCTATTCATGTGCTGAGCAACCATCATTCCCCTTATCAAGAGGTCTTAGCTTTGGGTAATTATAGGGAGGGAGAGGAATTTAATTCCCACTTGAGCTTTTGTTCCCTAAAATTCTGGACCCTTTAAGCACTAAGCATTCTTTGCCTTAGAGTCCTCCTCATGCTCTTTGCATTTAAGTGCTTTCCTGGCTCTGCATCGTGGAGGAATGAACCTTGGGCTCAGAGTCATTTCCTCCCATGCCTCCTCCCTCCCTTAGCTTTTACAAATTTCCTGGGTTGTTGTTGTTTTAATTAAAGTGAAAGAAAGCTTAAAAAAAGAATCCACTGAAAAGAATTCAATCGCTTATCTTTTCAAGTTTATAACGCATCTTTCCTGAAAGGTGATGGGCAACGTGAGATAAGCATGCTAGGTCTGGGATGAATGTATATATCTCATGAGCAGTGAATCCAGTGTAGCTCTGCAGCCACCCCTCTTCAAACAGATGTACCAATGCTCAAAGTGAATTGAGCCCAGGGTGGTTTTAGTGCTTCGTTGTCTTGATTGATTTATTGCATTGATGCATTTTGCTTGCGTTTGGAGTATTCTGTTTGAGTATACTGGTTTGAGTGTTGCTAGTAAAGAAAAATGGTGTACAAGGGCTCAATCCTAACCAATCTTCCAGCACTGACATAGCTGTGCCAATGCGGGTGCAATCCTAACCTGGAGTTAGCCCTGCACAATTAGGCCTGCAAAATTCGGCTGGCACAACGGACACCGTAAAATATGTTTGGACCACTCTTGGACTCAGATAGGCCAGCACACAGACATGCACCGTCCTCCCTGACTCCGAGAGTGGTCCAAACGCGCTTTACAGGGGCCCTTCTCCAAGCCAAACTGCTGGCCTAACTGTGTCAGACATGTTCTCCATCCTGCAGGGGAGTAGTCACAGAGGCCTCCTCAAGGTAAGGGAATGTTTGTTCCCTTACCTCGGAGCTACATTGTCTTTACCCTGGTGATGGAAAGTTGATTAGGATTGTGTCCTTAATTTAACACATTTTCAAGAGGCACCGGTTGTGCAGAGTGCTGGTATGGCAGTTGCAAAATTTCCTCCCCAACCCTCCCTCCTACTTCCAAAGTTTGAGGAGGTCAATCCATGCTGGAAGCAGGTCCAGAACAGAAGGAAGCTGCTGCAGCAGAGCAAGTGCCTGCTCCTGAAGGGTGAGATGCCAGTGCTTGGCCCTTAGAATGATACACTAGCTTGTCAGAGTGTCAGAATGCAACACGGACAGGCACTTACCATGTGATAGCAATTTTCTGCTTTGGGGGGATTCGACTAGAGCTGGGCAGCTGCTAGATGTTTGCCTTGTGATCTTTCTTCCTGTGACTATCCTGTTATCTATTTTTCCTTAACAGCAGAGGGAAAAATGGGAACCTCGTGGAAATGAGAGTGGGCAGAATTAGGTTGTGCTTGAGATTCTGAGAGATCGGCAAAAGCTCTTATTCAATGACTGCTGACCATAAGGCAGACCTCAGTTTGCAAGTTAATATGAGTTATCACATATTTATTGTTGATTGCAGGCATTTGCTTCTGATATAGCAAAGGGAGACTAGACAGGTACTCTTCATGCTGCATTGCTTATCTATCAAAAAAGTACCCAGCAAAGCGACCTGTCTCTGGCATTTCCTTATTCTTTTATTTTCCAGTTTTAGTAGTGTAATATCCTTGTGATGAGAGATAGAAGGACTCTCGGCAGTCGGTAGCGTCCTCTGCTTGAATTGTCCTATAAACATCCCATGGCAAATGATAATCTACCATCTATAGTTATAAACCTTTAAGCTGCTTATTTGGTGGTACAAAAGCAAATGGGAACAAAGTCACATTAAGTACAGAGTCACGCAATATAATCCCAAATAAACGCCACGAGCATAAATCTAGAAAGAGCACTGGAGAGCCTCGTTCGAGATACAGATTCTCGTTTTCTTGCAAGCCAACGGTCTCATTTGATGTCTATGGAGTGGCAATATGAGGGATAGTTTCAGACAAGAGAGCTCTGCTTCTAGGAAGTGCATAGGACAGGAGTGACTAGGGCTCACTGACATGACTAGGGAGTCGACCCTTGGATATGTACACAGGGAGACCGCCTGTTGGGAAGTGTCCTTGTATCGGAATCTCCCAGCACGTGCATTGGGGCAGAAGATAGGCTTTCCTACACTGCGACATCACTATTGTAGAACATGATGGTCTGAGAGACACAGCAACCCACGGCAACCTCCTGAGTAAACCGAGACCAGGCAGCAGAAAGGGCTCTTGTCAAAGCAGAGGCTTTGCGCCAATAGGGGATGGTGTAGGGTGCCGCGGAACAAAGGGGTGTGTAACTGGGCTGCCCACCCTTGCTCTATTATGCTCCGAAATGGTGTGATTCTGGAAGCAGAGGGTGTGGCGAGGCTGCATGGTGGGCCTGGTGACATCTTTCGTCACTGCCTCGCCCCAGGTGCAGTTAGAGGCTGCTGTGGCTCTGGGTTGATGTAAAAAGCAGTACAAGCTATCAGGACAATGAAAGAGAAATTTCAAGAGTAAAACAAGCCATGTATGATCTTATAAGAAGAAACAAGAATGGTGGGCAGTGGCATAGGTTGGCAAGGATGCTAATAGGCAAGTAGAAAATAAAATAAGCCCTGACATGCCTACTGTTCCCTGTAAGCTGTGCAGCCATGCAGCCATGCAGCTGTAAGCCAAGCTCTGTGCCGCATACAGCTTGGTAACCTGTATGTTCAGCAATGGTGCATGACAGTCCATGTATCAGCACAATCCCCTTACAGGGAACGTTGGTCCAATCCCTCATCCATCCCTACTCAAACTGCTCCAGTTCCTTGTTCTGGCACCTACCCTTGCAGCATGGCAGGCGAGCCCTCCGAGAAGCATCGGGTGCTTCTGGGGTCAAACTTGAGCAAATGCACAAAGACGTAACGTAACATGTGGGCATTAACCAGGTTTCCCACCCCTGGAAATCAGGTAGTCTAATGGTCCAATGGGCTCACTCAAAGTCACATCCTTTAGCTACTGGTCAGTTTTTGCATAAGAAAATGCTCAACCATAAATGACAACACAACAAGAGGCACATGGTAAGGTTTACCCCAGTAGGAGGCTTACCCCATTTTGCACCCATTAGGGTGGTTGTTGTTGTTCAGTCGCTAAGTCGTATCCGACTCTTCACGACCCCATGGACCACAGCACGCCAGGACTCCCTGTCCTCCACTCGCTTCCGGAGTTCGCCCAATTTCATGTTCATTGCTTCGGTGACACTGTCTAACGATCTCATCCTCTGCCGCTCCCTTCTCCTTTTGCCTTCAGTCTTTCCCAGCATGAGGGTCTTTCTAAAGACCCTCTTCTCATGAGGTGGCCAAAGTATTTGAGCTTCAGCTTCAGGATTTGTCCTTCCAGGGAGCAATCAGGCTTGACTTCCTGGAGGATTGACCGATTGGATCTCCTTGCAGTCCAGGGGACTCTCAAGAGTCTTCTCCAGCACCATAATTCAGAAGCATCTATTCTTCAGCACTCTGCTTTTCTTATGGTCCAGCTCTCACAGCCATACATTGCTACTGGGAAAACCATCACTTTGACTATGCGAACCTTTGTTGGCAGGGTGATGTCTCGGCTTTTTATTAAGTTGTCTAGGTTCGCCATTAGGGTAGCTACCCATTAGGGTACCCATTTGCTACCGATTAGGGTAGCAAAGGCTCAATTCAATGGGTCTGAAATGCCCCAGAAAAAAAATGCCCCCACAGGTTGTAGCATGTACTCCGTTGGCACAGTGGCATCAGCCAGGGAGGGGGATTTAGTTAGGACTGGGCCATTAATTTCTGCTTACCTTGCATTATTATTTTTTAAATAGTGACAGAATAAATGGTAATTTCTAAATAGTAGCTAATCTGTCATCACTAGCAGGGACTCTAGTTTGAAAGCACTCAATCACCCAGAACGCTCTGAAGACTGTTTGGATACCCTGTGTCAGGTGGTCAATTTCCAATTCCTTTTGCAGATGAAGAGGGCATCATCTATGCGCAGCTGAATTGAAACTCTGCCTACTTGAAACATATGTCATTTCTAATAGTGTATTTCACCAGCTCCAAGGCAATTCGGAGGAGGGCAGAGCAGCTAAATAGCTCATCTGTAGGGTCTGCCAAGCAGAACCTGTGAGATATAAGCTCCTGTGCCAGCAAGCTGAGCAGGAGGTACTGAGATTAGAATCTGTAGCCAAACCATACAAATGAATATAAACCTACTTGCTCAGCCTTAATGGCAAAATGAAGCCTCTTTCAGCACCATTTCCATACATGTTTATTCAGAAGCAAATGTCATTGAATTCATTGGCTTAGCCTCATTCATGAGTAGAGGGTTAATTAATGTTTCAGCGCCTTACATAAAAAAGAGTAGGAATATGGCTTGAACAAATCCCTGATTTTATTTGCTTTCATTGTGGATAGTTAGAGCAGTGGGCAGGGGCTTCTAAATGATGGGTGGAGACTAAGAGTGGAATCCTAACCTGGGGTTAGGCCAGCACAGTTAGGCCAGCAAAGCTTGTCCGGCATAAGGGACAGCATAATGTATGTTTGGACCACTCTCAGAGTCAGAGAGGCCAGAACACAGATGTGCACCATCCCCCCGAGTCCGAGAATGGTCCAAATGTGCTTTACGGTGGCCCTTGTGCTGATCAAACTTTGCTGGCCTAACTGTGCCGGCCTAACTCCAGGTTAGGATTGTGCCCTAACTCTTCCTCTTCCACAGGGATGTCAAACATAAAGCCTTTGGGCTGAATACGGTCCACCAAAACTCTTCATTATGTACGTAAGAACATAAGAAGAGCCCCACTGGATCAGGCCAAAGGCCCCTCTAGTCCAGCTTCTTGTATCTCACAGTGGCCCACCAGATGCCTCAGGGAGCACACAAGACATGCCTCAGGGAGCACATGCCTGCATCCTGTTGCCACTCCCTTGCACCTGGCATTCTGAAGTAGCCTACTATTAATGTAAGGAGGTTGCCCAACCCATCATGGCCTATAGCCCATGATGGATTTTTCCTCCAGAAATCTGTCCAGTCCCCTTTTAAAGGCATCTAGGCCAGATGCATCACCACCTCCTGTGGCAAGGAGTTCCATAGACTAACCACCCGCTGGGTTAAAAAGTACTTCCTTTTATCTGTTTTAACTCTCCCAACCCTCAGTTTTAGCGGATGCCCCCTGGTTCTGGTGTTTTGAGAGAGGGAAAAGAACATCCCTCTATTGACTCTATCCCTCCCGTGCATAATTTTGTATGTCTCAATCATGTTCCCCCTCAGGCGCCTTTCTTCCAGACTGAAGAGCCGCAAATGCTGCAGTCTTTCTTCGTAAGGAAGGCGCACCAGCCCCGTAATCATTTTTGTAGCTACACAGATCTTCACAGCTAGCTCTCCAAAGAGGGAGGCCTCCAATGAAGTTCCCAGATCTCCAGTGGCGCATCTACCTATGTTTTTGGAGAGGGGCAAATGCCCCCATGTGCCATGCCGATGAAGGGGAGAGGGGCAGCCTGGAGGCAGGTGGCACTGCCAGTGGTGAGCAGCACTCAGCCCCTACCCCTATTCCCGTACTGCTTCCAAATGGAGCATACATGGATGCTGGGACATGGCAGGGGCAGTGCAGGGGTTCGGGAGGTAGCGCCAGGGGTGCCGATTTGTGGACCTGGCCCCAGGGCGGAGAATCAGTCAGGTCCACCACTACAGATCTCGTGAGACTTTGGAACCCAAGATCTTGAGGAACCATGTTTATCGTGTTTTTTTTAAAGAATAAAAAGAGTTCTTAAAAAAAAAAAAAGAATATCGTGGCCACACCATCATTTAATACTCCAGATTAAGGGGCTAGATTTACAAAACTTCAAGGCCAGCTTCAGACACATGCAATACTAAGGTACGTATAAGATAGTATGAGCTTTCAATATATTTCCCTGGAAGTGGTTGCATCATGCACCACAGAGGCGTATCTTCCTTCTCTGAGGCACAATCATGTTGCTGACTTGTCACTTTATGACTGACCAAGATTTGCATACTTTTAATTTGCGGCTAATGAGTTCTTATGTGAGTACAAAATGTTTATTTAAGGTCACTTCCTGCTCCGTGACATCACTTCCTGCTTTATGATATAACTTTCGTTCCTCAGCAGGCCCCGTGAATACCTTGAGTTTGACACCTCTGGTCTTAAATGATATGGAATTGGGCATTATCTGTATAGGGTTAGAGAGGGATGTGGTGGGGTGGAATGCTAAATTGGATTGTATGTGCGACAACCCTGGGCACAATCCAGGCCAGAGGCGTATTTGTGGTGCCATGAAGGAAGGTGGGCGTAGTGGGTGCCGGTTGCAGTGGGGTGCAGTGCGGAGAGAAGAGTGGTACCATTTTCAGCCCTCCCTCCCTCCCTCCCTCCCTCGCGGCTGGACCTGCTCCTAGATGGAGCCCTCTGGGAGCAGGGGGTGTGGCCAGGTGGTGTAGGGGGTGGGGCAGCAGCACTAGGGGCACGGTGAAGTCGCCCTCCCCCTGGTGCACTTTGAGCTGGTTATGGCTCTGATTCAGGCATGTCTTTAAAAGAACCATTTAACTCAGCAGGGAAGATTTAAGGTGCTGGGAAGACAACGCCATTGTGCTATCGGCAGTAAGTGTCTCCACCAGCTAGCGAAGTGACATTTCGGGGTGGAGGGAAGGGGGAAGGCAGGGAGGCGGAGGAACAAGGCAGAGGGAGGGTGGTTCGAGGGGAGGTCTGGGTCCACAAGGGGGTGGAGATTGCAGCAGACTCTGTAGCTGAATCCAATAGTCCCTCCTGAGCTGTGAAGCCCTAGTAGCTGCCCCATAGCGGGTGCAACTCCAAGGAGACCCATTGGGGCTGCCGAGATAAGGGAACAAACATTCCTTGACCCTGAGGAGGCTCTGGCTGCTTCTAGGGATTGGGCTGCCCAACACATGTTTAATTTTTCCATTAAAAACAACAGGACCGGTGTGTCATTTTGGCCTACAGCATCCCCCTTCTCCTCTTTTTCATATAAACTTTCACAGTCCACCAGGTGTTTGGACTGGCACCCCCAGTTCGAATTCTAGCCAAGGATTTTGGAGCTAGGGAGATATTGTTGCTATTGCGTGGCATGTTCCCAGCAGTGTGGCTTTTTTTGCAGCTGTCCAGTTGTTATTGCAGCTATGCCAGCATTGCCCAGATGTTCCTTTATGACCCCTGGAGTTGCGCTTAGTGCTCCAATCACTTCTATTGGGATCGTTGTCACGTTCCCCAAAGACATGGAACCTCAGTATTGTTATTGTTATTCAATGAATATCAAATGATTTCTGAAAGTAACAAGTGGAGACTGAAGATATTAGGCTCCTGTGTCACATGACATGCCCTCATCCACACACACACACACACAAGTACGGATTACAGTGGAGACAGACAGCTACAAGTGGGAATTAAGTGCAGTGCTGACACAGACTCCATAACAGGTTCTTAGCAGCAGGAAAGACTTATGTCAAACCTCTAATACAAGGATGTTAATGGAAACAAAACATTGTAACGATGTTGATTTATTGGGTCAGGCACATCAAGACTTTAATAAGCGAATCTTTGACACAATCCAGTATAATGGCTATCTGGGCTTCCTCCAATGAATCAAGTCACTCTGTTTGGCATCCTTTCAACAGTTATTGTGGCTGTGATCCAGTGCTTGATTTTCAAAAAGCAAATGGGGAGGGAGGGAGAGAGAGAGAGAGAGAGAGAGAGAGAGAGAGAGAGAGAGAGAGAGAGAGAGAGAGAGTTGAGCTCATGTTGAGCTCAGTGACTTTATGATAAAAAGCCGGCAGTTGATTGTTTGGTCGTAATATTTACAATTCAGTGGTTTCATCTTTGGGAAAGTAATTTCAGATTGGATTAACAGAAGAATAAAATCAGGCTTCTCAGCATCACTAAGGGTTTGCAGTAGTGCTGTCTTCCAAAATGCTCCTATGGGAAAGCCACAATTTGGATGGATTGGGAAAGAGAGAGATTTTCATCCATTGTATAACTCTACTTCACACCATTGGCATATCTTCATCCATCTCTCCACATCCATCTCCGTCTGTCCACAGATGAGCCCAGATCCAGAGTCTGCATGAATAAAGAGAGCCTCTTGCCTGTCCATTCAATTCAATGGAGGAAGCAAAACCTCATGTGCAAAAAAAACCCCTGTAGTTGAAACAAATCAAGTGGTCTCCATGTGCATCAGAGGCCCCACGTGTAAGAAATTATTTGATAATGAGAGACCACTTTTTTTTGCTTCAGCTCCTTTTGGTGCCAGAGTCTGAGAAGACCCAAAGTCAAACCTTTTTGGGGGGTCTAGAACAAACTGCAGTTATTGTGGCAGTTATCCCAACCAGGTTCCTTGACTGAGCACTTATTTTGCTCTGGGAAGTCAAGTACACATTCTACATGCTCAGCATAATTTTCTCGCTCTCTCATCTCATGTCCCTGAAATCTAAGATCTTATTCTGTTGCTTTATTCTTGGGGCAAAATTCACGACCATTTCGGAGGTGGAACATTTAGGTGCCTTTTCCTCTCATTTTCTCATGATTGCCGTTGGTCCTATAAAAACCTTTCCTGTGTGGTAAGCTTCTAGGTTTATCTTGCCTAGAAACCATCACTCTTGCTGTGATTTTCAGGCCATGGTAACTTTATATAATTTCCTCTTGGAGGAAAGCATGTCAAAAGACTGTTCAGCCATGTTAAAATTCAAATGAGAAGCCACCACCACATTGATTCTGGAAATTGGCAGATTGGACAGGAGAGGCAGTGGTGTCATCTACAAACAAGGAATGGGAACGCTGGGTGGAACTTGGGCAGGACTCCCGCGTGATTGGCCTCGGGGGGGCTGCCCCCGGTTTGTGCGCCCCACTGCTGCTCGCCCAGGCTCTGAAGCACCCCCCACCCATCTCCCCCGGTGAGCAGGCACTCCCCCGAGGCCAGGGCAGCCGCGGAATGGGATGGGCGGGCAGCCAATCAAGCGGAAGCAGTGATATCATTCAGGGGGAACAGACCAGAACGGGCGTTCTGGATCCTAACAGGCTCCGTGGCTGGTTCCGGGTTACCGACAAGTGCCAATCAAAAGTGAGTTCCTGTTCCTAAATCATTTGAATGACTCCACTGAGCGGAAGTCCTGTGGAAGTCCCGCCCAGCGTTCCCGTTCCTTGTTTGTAGATGACACCACTGACTAGAGGTATTGTATAGAGGAGACTGAAAGCGCAAGCCTATACCCCCTTTCAACTGTCACTGCGCTCTTGCACTGGCCGAACGCTGTTGCAAACGTGCCGTAAAGCGTGTCCATGGCGGTGCTATGGTGCTGGACCAGCACACACAGCAGCGTCAACGCTCGGGCGCTGCCATGACCTTCGGCAGCGCTGGGCATGCACCAGTCAAGCGTCTGCAGTGCTCAGTAGTGCAGGGCCTCTGAGAGGGCGTTCTAGAGGCGTTCCGAGGGTGTAACTGGGCGACGCAGTGGGCAGAGACGGGGATTGTGACACAGGACGGCCATAGTGCCAAATCCTAAACCCCGTTTAGGATTCGGGCCGCTCCTGTCCACATCTCTCTGCGCCTACTATATTGCCAGAGCAGATCTGAGCAGGCCCATAAGGGCGACGGGGCTTACGTGGGCGCAAGGGGAAAACCTCCCCTTGTCCTGCACGTTGCTGCTGCTGCCTCCTCCTCATGGGCTTTAGGATATAGCCCTGCTATGTTGGCCTTACTATGTCGGCCTTACTATGTTTTGCTTTTGAGACTATCTTCTCAGCAATATCATCACCTGGATGGGACTGCCCCCTACTGCAGGTTGGAGAAAAGGTTGTGGTTGGGATCTATACTTCCACACCAGAAATAACCTTCAGGCAGGGATTGGATAAAGGGTTGCCAGCTCTGACATAGTTGGGATTCCCCTCCCCAACACGATGTCATATTTCAAATCCTGGGTGGGAGGCTTCCTTTTAAAATCTCCAGGATTGCTTTCAGTTGTCCCCTGAAGACTCACACTGATTCCTGGAGATTGATTATTGGGATTGAGTGTTGGAAGAATTAGAATGGATAAAAGCAAATTACCCCAGCAAGTAATTAGAATTACCCCAGCAGGTAATTAACCTATGGAACTCCTTGCCACAGGAGGTGGTGATGGCATCTGGCCTAGGTGCCTTTAAAAGGGGATTGGACAGGTTTCTGGAGGAAAAGTCCATTGTGGGCCACAGGCCATGATGGGTGGTGCAACCTCCTTATATTAGAAGTAGGCTACCTCAGAATGCCAGATGCAAGGTGGCAGATGAATGTCCCCTTCTCCTGCAAAGCCTCCTGTGGCTGCCGGGTTCCTGTGGTATGCAGCAGTAGCCATTTGGCTACCGCTGCGCCCACAGCAGGCAGGCAGCTCAGGATTGGGCTGTCAGTGATGTTGGCAAGTTTCTGTGTCGCAGTATGATCTGCCTCTCAGGATTGTTGAGGAACAAAATAGGATCACCCCTGTATCTAGCTGAAGATATATATATATATATGCAGCGATGGGATCTGCAAATTGAGAAGGGGAATGCTGGGCGGGATTTACGCGGGACTTCCACGTGATTGGCTGCCCGTCCGCAGTGTTCCGCGGCTGCCCTGGCCTCGGGGGGGGGGGCTGCCCCCGGTTGGCGCGGCCCACCGCTGCTCGCCCAGGCACCTGTCCTGTCCTCCGTGGCGAGCAGGAGCCCCCCCCCCCGAGGCCAGGGCAGCCACGGAACACTGCGGACGGGCTGCCAATCAAGTGTAAGTCCCGCCTAAGTCCCGCCCAGCGTTCTCCTTCTCAATTTGCAGATCCCATTGCTGTATATATGCATTGTATATCTGATACAATGCAACTGCAGAGAGAAACCCAAGTCAGGAGAGAAGCATCCTGAAAGCCATAGAAGGCACTGAGACGTAAAATTCATAGGCGCCCACGTCTTCCTCATTATCTGCTCTACTAAGCTTTTCTCACACTTCTACCTACTTTGAAATACAGAGATTTTCCAGCTGCTCAGCCAGGACTCTCTCCCCTAGAGAATATGCAAAGATCTACGCAATGGCCTCTTTGCAATGGAAGCAAACGAGGTTCCTTTTGATCAGCAGTGTTTACGAAACGGTTTCAAGATGGGGACACACCCTTGCAAACTGCCTGCGTGGTTCGAGCATTACACTTCCTATGCCATAGATTGTGCTATTTTATGTGCGCAGTTCCAGGCCAGTTTGTTTTCTTTGAATCTGTCCCTGTGAACAGAACAAGGAATTTGAGTTGAAATCGCTATCATCTGCGCAACACAGAGCGACGAAACGTGGTTATGAGAAATGCCCAATTTGGACAGCAAAGTACAGGGCAGCTAATGGTAAGCTTTGTGTCATTAACATGAAGATTAAAGGCTACAATGTACAAAAAAAATATTAGGTGGTTTACCATTATTTTTAATGAACTTTCCAAGGTTGCAGTGGGCAAGAGCTCGAAAGGAGGCAAAAATACCTCTCTCGTTTTATTTGCATTCTTGGGAGACTGCCCAGTCATGATTGTTACCCTTAAAATACCAGCTTTTTCCATACTCTCAGCCTAGTTTATGCTTGGCAGAGCAGTGCACAAACCTTCTCTCGTCAACGTTCTTTTTCAAATCACCCTATGATGACCTTTTTGCCTGTACGGTGCTGGTTCAAATGCTGTGTATGATTGGTCTTGATTTGAAATTGTGACTGTGTACAGTAGCACACAATCGAGGGACGTGGTGGCGCAGCAGGTTAAACTGCTGAGTTGCAAGCTTGCTGACCAGAAGATTGGCAGTTCGGGACCATGCGACGGAGTGAGCTCCCGTTGCATGTCCCAGCTCCTGCCAACCTAGCAGTTCGAAAGCACACACGACCACGGGAACTTGTCCTCGGACAAATGCCGGCTCTTCGGCTTAGAAACGGAGATGAGCACTGCCCCCTACAGTCGGTCACGACTAGACCATTCAGTTGCGGGGAAACCTTTATCTTTTTACAGTAGCATAGTTGGGGGAGCTGCATGGTAAGTACTGCAGGTGCCACAATGCACTGTGTAAATGGGCCCTTCCACTTGCTGTTGGAGCCATTCTGGGAAGCAATGGCAAAATGCAGGCATTCAGCGAGCATCTGTGCATTGCCTTCACACCCCTGAATGGCTCCAACAATGTGTGGGAGGGGCCACTTACATAGCACATTGTAGCACCTGCAGGACTTACCATGCCTACTCCCTCTGGCTACGCTACTGATTGTGTATGGAATTGCCTGTAAACCGCTTTGTGAACTTTGTGAACTTTGTGTTGAAAAGCGGTATATAAATACCAGTGATTGATTGATTGATTGATTGATTATTGGATGGCTGCTGGGTAAGTGAAGTTGAATAAACTGGTGGTATCGCTCTAGGTTCCTGAGGATGTATTGCTGCATTCCTTAGCAAAGGAATTCATTTCAACATCACAAATTAATAAAATCTGGCATTTCATAGGCTATAGTAGAAAAAAAAGATGCTGATGCTGGTAAAATGTTACTGGAGAGAGATGAAATATGATGAAGACATTTGCAAAGTCATGTTGTTATGCAAATCTTGCATTCTGTAAAATGTGAGTCTTCAGTGACAATTTTGCATGAGTTAAATGAGACGGCTTCCCCACACAAACAAACATACCCTTCAGTTGAGATACTTTAAGAGCCATTTTTTCCTGTATGAACCAGGGACGTGCCAAGATGTTCTGTGCTGGTGAGATACAGCATCGCTACATCGATACAGCGATGTAGCATCTCTGTGTGACCCGATGGTGCTCTACCTGTGTGGCAGTCATTGCAACCACTTATGGTGAGTTCAGTAAAATCTATATTGGAACCCACAACACGATGCAACATTATCACGAGTTATGCCAACTCATGTAATGGGCCATCACTGCAGGGATGAAGGCACTGGAAGAGTCAGAGAAATTCATGTGCTGGCACTATATCATACATGTCCTTATAGACATCATGTGAAGAAGGGGATACCATTATTGATAGCATCCTTATTATGAGGGTAACATGTAGCCCAACTCTCAGATGATCATTGTTCTTTGGGGCTATTGCTGGTTGCATAGACTTTATTACAGCAAGCTAAGTAGTGATTTGCACTATGGATTTTTTCCCCATAGTTGTTAAAGTAACTTCAGTCAGCACATTCAGACTTACTCCCTTGTGCCACATAAATGTAATATAATATTGAGAGCACAATCCTAAACTTGAGTTAGGCTGGCACAGTTAGGCCAGCAAAGTTTGGCCAGCACAAGGCCCACCGTAAAGCACATTTGGACCTCTCTCAGAATCAGGGAGAATGGCACACGTCTGTGTGCTGGCCTCTCTGACTCCAAGAGTGGTCCAAAGATACTTACAGTGCCCCTTGTGTCGGCCAAACTTTGTTGGCCTAACTCCAGGTTAGGATAGTGCCCTCAGCCTTCATTGCAGGCAGATGTTTGTAGACATGTTGGCAATGTTCTGTAAACAGCATGGTAGATGCTATGAGTCAGCTGGAGTAGCTAACACCAGAACTAAATACAAGTGTTGAGCCAATGTCTATATGTATAACACAATGGTATGATGTTGTGTATATATAAGCCAGGACAGACAGATAAAGAGGAAAGAAATGCAGGAAACCATAACAAGCTGAGACAAAGCTATGAATGGAAATAGCTCAAAAGGTGATGGGATAGCTTGTGAATATTGTGATGTTAGTAAAGTAACTGTGTAACTGTCTGCATTGTATCTAACAGTGGAACCATGAAAGTGAAATGTGTTAAACCTGTTAGTGAACCTCTATATCTGTGTGTATATTAACCAGTAAGCATGTACCCATTCCAGTGAGACTTAGATGTGTTGTAAAAGTCTAGGAGAGAATGTGAGAAAATGCTGATGGTACTTACAGTGTCTGTGTTCCCAAGAGGAAACAGAGAGGAGGGGCTGTCAGGACTGGTCAAGGACTGATCGAGGCCCAGAGTCTCTGTTCCCTCGTGGATAGCTGATGGCAACAGGCCAGCAAGCACATGTGCCTGACTTGCCAGCATTAAGTCCTGATGCAAGACACCTGTGTTAAGGTGGGGACGCGTCTGCTATGGAGCTGCCATCAGTCTCCTGATTGGGCAGCATGACCAGCCAAACAAGTATTTAAGAGAGGACTGCGTCCCAGGTCCTGTGTGGGTCTTTAACATGAGGAGGGGGACATGCTGTCCATTTGACTATCTGTTTATTCTGCTGGACCAACTGCTGTATCCTGTTTTGCTGCCTTGATGTACAACAACCTCTGTTTACCTTTACTTGGACCTTGACTGTGAGCTGTAACAAATACAGGTCTTATCTTCAGCACAACAATGTGTGTCGTGGCTTCTTCGTGTCTGCTAGCACAGCCGTCATCACTGCTGGGAGCTGCTTATGCTGCTTTTGGTTACAGATGCCAGACCCGGGCTTCTTGCGTTGCCAGGCAAAGCCCTCAAGTCTGGAAGTACACTAACCAAATCTCAACATATACTTAGGGATGTTTATTGGGGTGGGACAAAACCAGGAGAAGGGGAGCAGGAGTGAGAAAAAGCAGAGGATTTTTGTTTTAAGAAACAGTTGCATTTAAAGCTCCGAAAAAGACTGATCAAAAGCAGAAATCCAATGTAAATGTTTGTTTTGATTTACTTAATTATGTTAGTTTAAAGGCCAAACTCCATGTGACACACATGATCTGGCCTTCCAGTGAATTTATTTTTTACTTAAAAACAGCCATGGAGACTCTGAATTGGATTTGGAGGCATGGGGCTAGACGAAGGCGGTTTCAAGTCTTCCCCTGAAACTCCTTTTCTACTGTTAGTCTCACAGTACAGTGAAAAACACTGAGAGTGCAATCCAATGCAAAAATCCTTTCTCACTTGAGCACTGAAGCAGGATCATCTACCGATGAACAACCCAAATCTGCAGATCGTCCAGCAAAAGCAATATATGCAAAGTAAACATAAGTCACAAAGGGAATCAGATATGTTTTATAGCAGTGGTTCTCAAACTTTTTGCACTGGGACCCACTTTTTAGAATGGCACTTGTATCGGAACCCATTGGAAGTGATGGCGTGACCGGAAGTGACATCATCAAGCAGGAAGGGCCATCATTGTGATGTAATCAAATGAGCAGTTGGGGAGCTGGTGGTGGAGCACATTGGGGTGTCCCTGTCAAGGGCACAGGCTTACCACTTCATCTGCTCTTTGTGAGAATGATGCTTTAGCAGAGGCGTAGCTAAAGAAGTGCAGGGCGGTGCAATTGCACTGGGCAATAAACTTTAGGGGGCAACAAGCTGAGCTTGACAGTAGTGGCCAAAATGGTGAAAGACCTTGGTATGTATGAATAACACCATTGTGTTATAAATCATTGGAAAGGGAACTTAATGCAGAATGCAGTGAAAGAAACTGGAGTGTAATATGTTCCTTCTATCAAAAGTTGTGGCCAAAAACCCTAGAAAACAAAAATACAACTGTGACATCACTTCCTGTTGTGACATCATTTGGGGCCATTTTTGACCTCTGCACTGGGTACACTTCCATTAGCTATGCCATTGTGCTTTAGACATGCTTTTTGTAATGAGGTAAACGTCATTGAGCTTGCTTGAAGAATAAAAGGTAAAGGTAACTTTATAAATTTCGTGACCGACTGTAGGGGGAGGTGCTCATCTCTGTTTCAAAGCCTGTAGAGTCGGCATTTTGTCCGAGGACAAGCTTCCGTGGTCATGTGGCTGGCATGACTCTACGCCGTAGCACACGGAACGCCGTTACCTTCCCACTGAAGTGGTCCCTATTTCTCTACTTGCATTTAGGTGCTTTCGAACTGCTAGGTTGGCCGGAGCTGGGACAAGCAACAGGAGCTCACTCCATCACGCAGTCTTGAACTCCCAACCTTGCGGTCAGAAAGCCCAGCAACAGCGAATTAACCCGCTGCACCACCACGTCCCTTCTTGAAGAATATGAGCGCTCAAAACAACAATCTTGTCCCAGGTGTTTGTGCTAAGAGCTAAGCACCCATCAGGAACATGCAGGACACCCCTAATTTACACTACAGAAAAGATCTAACCCTAACCATTCACAAGAACATCCCTCCACCTGAGCCTCAGACTGCACCCTAGGCTTGGTTTCCCACAGCCGTGGCTGATTGGAGCACCCTTCCAACAGCAACAGGGAATCAACCAATGACTGTGTGCTGTTCACAGGTGATTATCAGCTATTTTAATTACTCACAGGTATGCAAGGGACCCGCCAGAATGTAATCAGCCTGAAATGTAGCGGTAAAGCTATCTCATCTGGGAGTTTGTTCTGAAGCTTTCCTTTTCCACAATGGTTTTCATTTCCTGTAATTTGGAGCTGGATGTCTTCATGGAATATCACATGTTTTCAGTTTACACAGGAAATCAATCACAGTTGCAAGAAGACACCCCGTTTTCCCCTCCCCACAGAGCGAGAGTTTGCAACGTTCTCTTCTACAGCAGATTGGACCTCAGCTCTAAGTCCGCGTTCTGCAATGTGATCTGTGGCAACACCCAGAAGAGCAGATTTATTTTTGGCCCCTCACAATCTCTTTACATGAATCAAACAATAAAGGACTTTCCCCCCTTCCCTGCTAGAGCAAGTCTATAAATTCCAGTTGCAAGGGTAAATGTGAAGGTAGCACACTGATGCTGCAATCCTAACCTGGAGTTAGGCTGGCACAGTTAACACAGCAAAGTTTGGCTGGCACAAAGGCCACTGTAAAGCGCATTTGGACCACCCTTGGAGTCAGAGGGGATGGCACATGTCTGTGTGCGGGCCTCTCTTGACTCAGAGAGTGGCCCAAACATACTTTACGGTGTCCCTTGTGCCGGCCAAACTTTGCTGGCCTAACTCTAGGTTAGGATTGCGCCCTTCGGTGGAGGGAGAATTTCACATTATGAAGCAGAATGTCCAGTAAAGTAGGATTTTAAAGGGTCTAGCAGATAAAAATCAAATAAAAATGGGAAGAGCCTTTTTGGAGAAAGGTTAATCAGTCAGGTTATAAGCACTCCCCCTGGACGGGATAGATTCAAGAGGATAGATATTGGCTGTATAAGGATTAAACATTTTCTGAAGTCAAGCCAACAAAAACAAACATAATTGTACCTCCTGCAATATTTTTGCATCTGGGTTTCACAAAAGCATTTCATTGGATGAAAAAGCTGCAGCCATTCAGTGCGTGCTTCGGTTTAGAGAAGGGCACATTTCAAATCAGCATGGGTGGGCAGCAGCATAGCTACAGGTATGTATGTATTGCAGGTGCCACAAAGCACCATGTAAGTAGCTCTTCTCACATCACCTCAGGGCCATTCTGGCTGTTGCTGCCTGGAATGACTCTGATGGCAAGTGGGAGGGGCCATTTACATGGCACATTGCAGCACCTGCAATGCTTACTGTGCCGCCCCCTTGTAGTTTTGCTACTGGTGGTAGCCCTTACAAAACTGCCAACAATTTGCATTATTAAAGTAAAATTGTAATGCTTGGTAAATTAATTGGTTAGATTAGGTCTTTTTCTGGCTATTATTTATAAATACATATTATTTATTTCTTGATCTCCTTTTTTAAAAGTCTGGTAACCTAGATGAGTCCCGGTAGGGTGTCATTTTAAAAAGTGGGTCCCGGTGCAAAAATGTTTGGGAACCCAGAGGCGGATCTACAGGGAGGGCAAAGCTCTAAGTGTTGCAAGAAGCCTTACCCTGTCATGTAAATCCCTCCTCTCC
>JAJKFI010000009.1:21689604-21714299 GCA_029204185.1 Lerista edwardsae
CAAACAAACAAACAAACAAACAAACAAACAAACAAACAAACAAACAAACAAACAAACAAACAAACAAAGGGGTTACAGCAACCCTATTATTGCCATTGCATTTAGGTTGCATTTAGGTTGCGTGTCTGTATGGTCTGATACAGGAGGGTGACAGAATGAGCTCTCGCACTGGGTGACACAAACCCTAATGATGCCACTGATCCCCTGCATCTCCAGTTAAAAGTCTCTGGGGTAGCCGGGCTGGAAAAGACTTTCTCCTGAGATGTAAATGGACGAGGGCTCCATTGGGCCAGGTAGGCTAATTGTCTGACTCAGTAGAACAGCCATTTTCAATTGGCCCGCTGCTAAAGGTCCACAGGAGCAGTGCAGGACATTGGAGCACAGCAGTTGAAAGTAGCTGAAAAACTCTTCTCGGTCCTGCAGCTCTCTTTCTAGGAAAACTCTTTCTGTTTCTTGGGCAGCCGGTGGAGAAAGAGGGACAGACCACTTGTTATTTCAGACAGTTGCCCTAGAAACAGAGCCATAGAACCCAGAAGAGGCTCCTGGAAGCTGGAAGTGACATCACAAGAGGCCAAGACAATAGAGAAGACCATAGAGGTCAGTGTACCGCGAAAAGAGAAAACGCTGAAAACTGCTGCCATAGAAAGTAGTTTCCTCTACTAAGTAGTTCCCTGGTTGAGAAGAGAGAATTGCTGTGAAACTGGTACAATGTAGGGTAGTTAAGCTCAACTAAGGTTCAGGCCCAGTCAATAGCCTTGTTTAAGTTCTCCCGGGAGAAGGGCTGGTCCTCTGCCCACTTTCCCAGCACTTGAGCTTTCACTGTCAAGAGCAATCAGGCTGTACTGTAGACTTCAAGGGGAATTAAATTGTGCTCTCTTGTGACTGGCATCTGCATGGGTTGCTCGCTTGCAAATGCTGTCTGGTGCCTTTCCCAAAGCAAAACAGACAAAGAAAAAAAGAAATTGTGGCTTATCCAGGAACAGTCACCACAAAGAGGACCTTGAACCAAGATTTTCCATTTGCTTTGTGTAATTGGTGTAAATGGAAAAGAGAAGCTAAATCACTCTGGGCACTCCATGTTGTGCATGGAGTAGGAGCCTTATACGCAAAAGACTCTCTCTCTCTCTCTCTCTCTCTCTCTCTCTCTCTCTCTCTCTGTGTGTGTGTGTGTGTGTTGTGTTGTGTTGTGTTGTGTTGTGTGCGCGCATGTGTACATGCATGCATGCATGCACACATGTGTACAAGTCCCTACTGAATCCTGGAACAAAGGATGCTAATTCAGATTGGTGGTGCTGGAAATATCTGTGTTTGGGCAAATCGGAGGAACCACACAGAATCTGAAGGTAGAGTGTTAGCTATCGCTGGTGTCTTTACCCTGGCTGCTGCTACTGAGAAATACTACTGAGAAATACTTCTTCTATTTCTTCTATTACAGGGTGCAATCCCAAAGACCACTTATATTAGGCCGGTACATGTCCCCTGCGCTGGCCTTGAAGTGCTGCAAACGTGTTGTAAGGCATGTCTGTGCCACTCTGGGAGGTGTGTGAGCCTACAAGGCCATCTAGTCCAACTCCCTGCCAACAGCAGGAAATCCTCCTATAACATCTTACGATACCTGGAAGCCTGGCCCTTCCAGACAGCCCCCAGGGGCGGTGGGATGATGTCCCCTCATGGCCACCAGGGACCTTCAGTGGCCCAGGAGGCAATACCTTAGCCCAACCAGTAGTGTAGCCCAGCGTCTGGACTGGATTCAGCTAACCCCCGCTCCCAGCACACGAGGCACACCAAGGAGTAATGATGTCCTTGGGAGGTTTTCCTGTTAGAGCCCCCTCTATCTCACCCCAGCCGTTGAGCCAGACAAAACAGCCTCCAGGAAAAATTTTTCTCACCGCCAGGGTCCCAGAGGAGAGTGGGGAAAGACAGGCACAGGCCTCAAAATGGAGCCGAGCTGAGCCGGGCCTGTTTCCCTCCTGTTCTCGACAGGTGCCTGTCATGCCTCTGCTTGAAGGTCTCTAGTGAGGGAGAATCAATCACCTCAGCAATCTGTTCCACTGTCGAACCGCCCTTACTATCAGGAATTTCTTCCTGATATCCAGTAGTTAATATTCTTATTAATTTTTTTCCTAACTCCCATTCTCCCAGCATCTAGGAGTAGAAAACGTTGTTCTCTGGAATAGCGGTTTCATTCTCAGCTAGTATAGAAGGAGGTAGAAATAGATAATCCCAGCCCTGACACATACACACACATACCCCGGCGCTATCCAGCTGGGCTCCTGTGGTCACCAAAACAGGACTGTGGCTGGTTTCAGGTGCTGTTGAAAGCTGCATGGCAGGCAGAACTCCCATTTTTTTAATTGATTATGTTACGGGGCTCTCACTGTTGGTGGAAATCCAACACCAGAATGGGTTTTCATGTATTGTGCAGCTGCTGTGTTGTCAAAAAGGATTGCAGGAATGTAAGGAAGAAAAGAAAAATTGTACCTCAATACAACCATTGTTTTAGGTATTACGGACCACCCCTCCCTCTCAGACAAAGGAATGTATGATTCTTTCTTTCCATAGGGGTACTCATTCCCCACCAGCACTCCTGTTAGATCTTCCCAATCTGTTAGATTTGCTCCCCTTCTCATTGATCATATTTATTTCCAATTGTTGGGCCAAAAGATGGCCTATGAATGCAAATCCAGGAACTCGGCCAGCCGTCTTGCACCTGCCAACAAAGAAACTGCTGGCAGATACTTCTGGTTTATGAATTAGACCTCTGGAAAGAAACCTGAAAGCCCCATCTATAAATCCTGGGAACAACTTATAGAGACAAAAAAAATTCCAACATCACTATCCAGCATTTAAAATTTTTTGATCTTACAAGGCTGAGTCATGAAGCACCCATATCTTCTGCAGATAGGCCTCAAGGTCTTGAACTATCCATGCAAAACTCATTGTTTCTGCAGTTGACACAAGGAATTATTGTAATGGTCACATCAGCTTGAATCACACCTAAAAGAAAGACTTCACAGTGTAGGTATCAGACGAGAAATTACTGAAAGGACACAACTGGGGCTAGTGTGTTGGTTTTCTTCCTTTTTTATTCTGCTAGTATATTTTTTATTGTGTATGAAAATAAGTTACTAGCAGCTGGATCAAGCCCCCACTGATCAAACTCCAATGGAACCATCATGTGGAAGGAGCACCCACACACACACACACCACCATCCCAATCAGGATGCCCCCCAATGGTTGATAGATGCCTTAGGGAGGGGTCTCCAAACTTTTTAGCTGGAGGGCCGCATCAAATATCTGGCACGGTGTCGAGGGCCAGAAAAATAAATAAATTTAAACATGAAATTTAAATACCTGCAAATACTGCATGGAACTTAGATGAATGAATGAATAGATGAATGAATGGGCTCAAAGTTCCAGGATTCTTCCAAGCACCAACAAACGCCACAGAAATGCAGCACACATAGACTCTCATTCCCCCACCTCACAAGCAGCTTACTTAAATGTGCTGGAGTAAATATCTCAGAACCAGCAGGCCTGCAGGATGACTCCCCAGCAGGCCTCCCTGACTCTCAGAAAGCCATCTACGGCCTTCAGAGGGCCTACAACATCACTTCCAGCCAGGTCTTTGGGGAAACCAGTAAGTGGCTATTTTCGGCCTTCTGAAGACATTCGGAGGGTAGGGTTGGAGCGGCTGCCTGCAGCCTCTATGTCTTCTCCCTCTGCACACAACCACAGCACATCTTGGAGGGTACAGCCTGTTCCAGCAAGGTTAGGAGGGCCAGAGGCTCATAGGGGCTTGCCACGGGCCAGATAGAGGCTCTCCAAGGGCCGCACCTGCTCCCTGGGCTGGGGTTTGGAAAGCCCTGCCTTAGGGGAAAAAAAGGCTCTCCTCAAAGTCAGCAAAGACTGGAACTAGAGAAAAAAAATCAAGAATTCTGAAGGATGTTTCATAAACAGGATTTTATTGTCAAAGCTTCGCAATAACCTAAAGAGTGGAAACAATGTATGTTGATCAGATGCAAGTTATAAAATGTGGTCTCTGCTTTCCTAAGCCAAGGTTATGGGAATGGGAGAAAGATTTTTTTCCCCTCTCCTGGGCATGTACATCATGTGTAATTAAATATAAAGCTTGGCTTAAAAGCAAAAGCAATAATAATTGTCTTATACAACAATACTTTGACTTTCATTCACTTGAGTTTTACTGCTTTGCTCTTTCAACCATTTTCAATGATAACATTTCAGATTTTGTCCACATACTTTCCTCTTTCATCTGATTTCATCCAGCTTTCCATGGCGGTCATTGATGCTATTATGTTTTTCTTTTATTTCAGTTTATTTAGGTTACACATGCATTTGCCTGTGTTATACAATTAGTTGTTTGTGTTTTTCACTGGCCAAAATAAACGTGCCAGCTACATGAGGCTATGCTTTGACATTCATCCATATTTGACTTTCATCCATGCTCTGGTCTCTCACCAGATGAAAGTGCAAGGCATCAGGATCAGTGGTGGGATTCAAATAAATTAACAACCGGTTCTATGTCCTTCAGGGCGGCCTTCAGGGCCATCCACTGTCTTTCTTCCCTCTCCCAACCTAAAATTAGCAACCGGTTCTGCAGAATAGGTGAGAACAGGCTGAATCAGTGAACACTGATCAGGATAGTTCCCATTTCAGCCAAAGTCTGCAGACAGCTCTAGTGGAGATTCAATGCATGCTGATCTGAATATTTATTTTAGTACCTCTCTTGGCCAACTTTTCAGAATGTCAAGCCTCTGACTGCCAAAGGTTAAGGTTTCGGCACGACAGATCTGGCTACCTTTCCGGCTTTCTGCATCTGTACTGTATACAGATGTCAGTCTTTTCAATTCTGCAGTTTGGAAGACATCTGCTCCAGGCACTTCCTGCTCTGTATGACTCAACACTTAGAAGGAAATGGTCCACGTGTTCCTAAGAACATAAGCAGAGTCCAAGGGTCCTTATAGACCAGCATCCTGTTTCCTGCTGTGGGCCACCAGCGTCCTTCAGGAAGCCCAGAATACTGACCTGCTGTCATTCCCAGCAACTGATACTCAAGGATTGGAGTATTCAGAGGCCACACAGAATCATCCTTCAAAATCACTCTTCGGTGAACTCCTCTTCCAAGCTGAGACTTCTTTCGATTTGCTGAGAACCTCCTGACTCATAAAGTCACTGGTTATTTCAGAAACTACAAGCTTTTCAGTACCGTCAGCGATACCGGTTTAGAATCCTGTTGATCAGATGCGCGAGGGCCAAACTACGAGTTAAGTGTAATGTGTATGTTTTTGGTTTTTTGAAATTTAACATCACTGAGAGGGCAAAGCATGGTGGAAACATGTCCCTTGCACCAAGGCCTAAGCCCCGTCCCCAGCCAGGGGGACGGGCCTAATTCGGGCCACTGCTGCGCACGGTGACCTGCACCTGCAAATCAGCAGGTGCAGATCTGAGCAGCCCCCGTAGGGCTGGTTGGGGCTTACCTGGGTACTAGGGGAAAAACTCCCCTTGCCCTGCACTGCACTGCACTGCTGCCGCCTCCTAACAGCCTTAGGATCCAGCCCTGCTGCGCTGGCCTTGCTACGCCAGCGCTGCTTAGGGTGGGGCTGTGTAACTATTGCGTAGATTAGCTCAGGGAGAGGGGGAGTTTTGAAGTCATGGTGCCGATGCAGAGCAGCCCTCTCTCTGTTGACTATCCACCTGATGGCAAGGAAATCCCAGTCCCAGAGAATTCCACTGCTGATCTGAATTGACAGACAGGTACGTACAGAAGACAGTCCTGTGATGCACTGAGACGTGAGGGCGGATATTAGAATTTCCGCTCTGTTCCCCAGTCCAATCACGACAGATGCTGCCAAAGGAAATTGGCGGGAGTTGGCTGCCTTGCACTTTCAAAACCCGTATATTATACCCTCTCTTCATTTCTCTCCTCTCCTGTGGGTGAAAGTGCCTGCCCATTCTGGAAACTAAAGCCGATGTTGTTGACTCAAAAAGGGAGGAAGACTGGGAATTTGGCAAGAAGGTGGTGGTGGTGGTGGTGGTTATATTTAGTGTCAGATATGGATGGCTGGAAACCTGCCCCGGGGCATCTGAAGACTGAAAAATGTAGCAATCCCTGCGCAACAGCTGTGAGCCAGAGCTCTTGGGCTGATGCATTCCAGATGAGTACCACTGTTGATTCACTGACGGGGCATGCCAACTGCTTGGATTTCAAGAGAGGGTTCAGCATGAAAAATCCAGCATATTTACACACACACACACACACACACACACACACACAAGCCACCTTGATACACAATTCCAGCGAGTGTCTTCCTTCCTTCCTACTCTTCCCGCTTCCATCCTCAAGGCAACTCTTAAGACCCATTCTTGCTTCTTTTCTGAGCTGGAACCTGTGTTCCAAAATACTTTTTTTCTTTTTCTTGGAAGTACAGCTTACTGATTTCAATGGTCTTTTTCCAAGCAAGCGTGCTTCGAATTGCAGCCTCCAGGCATTGTTGATGCGATTCCAGTGGTTTGTAATTTTAAACAAGGTACAAATGCAAGTTTCCCTTTGGAGTATCAGGTGCTCAGTTTTGTGCATAACAGGCTGTTGTTCTCCAGTTGTGTTTTGCACGTCCCTTTGAGCACTTTCCATTCTCAATCAGGAGAAAGAAACTCTCTGGGAAGCATCATTGCCTCCTTAGATAAATTTATCTCATGCTTAGAGAACCACAGCTGGAGGGTTTCTCTCTGTGAGCTGCTCTTGAGCCTTTAAGCATTGTGTAACAGGCAGAAATTCAACAGGGAAATCTTTGGTAGTTGAATATGTGGCTGCTGTACAGTCAGAAAAGGTACGGGAGCCCTGACTGAAAAAAATATATGGTAGCCCTAGCACAAAGGTGGTTTTAAACGTTAGAATTGTGGAGTCAAAGGACCATCTTTTTCTCAGGGCTCCAAGGAACACAGCAACACAAACGGAAACTATCATTCCTTGCTTGCCCGTCTGTAGGTGCCTCTGTGTAGGATTGACTTTGGAAGCTGCTCTTTCAACGGGCACCCTGGGCCTCCGCGAAGGGAAATACCTTTCCCCCTCCACCCAATTCCTGTCCAATTGTGTAATGCTGTGTCATGAGGAGGAAGGGAAATTCCAACTGAGTGTGACTAGCATTGGCTCTGCTTGCTGGAGTTACCCTTGACCATGTCAGCGAACTGCTTTGTGGCTCAGCTTACTCACTTGTAAGCTGAGGAAGGGGGGAATCACAATTTCCTGGCAGATGGAGAGCGAGGAACTTCTGGGAGCCCAGGTCTAGGGCTCCATGTAAACAGTCAAGCTGTGACCCATTCAAGTGTAAAGACTGAGGGCACAATCCTAACCTGGAGTCAGGCCGGCACAATTTAGGGTTTGGCTGACACAAGGGACATCATAAAGTATGTGTGGATCATTCTCGGAATCAGGGAGGCCAGCATATGCGCCCTCCTCCCTGACTCCGAGCGTGGCCCAAACGTGCTTTATGGTGTCCCTTGAGCCAACCAAACTTTGCTGGCCTAACTCTAGGTTAGGATTGCACTCTGAGTGATGATAGGTTTCCTCTCCTGATTGCTGCTTCCTTCCTGTAGTCAAGGAAGCCCCCACTTATACACATTTCAGCCCATTCCTGAATACGGAATGAGGACTCCTGGCGTTAATTACTCGTCTGTGAGAGTCCACGGCACAATGGGAGTATGTGGGAGTTGCAATATTCCCATTGGAAAGCTCAGTTTGGTCAGCTGCTGAGGCCTGATCTGCACACACACAGCCAGTAGCCATCTTGGGGGGGGGGTGCTAAGTTTTGCAAGGAGCCTTACCTTACTTGCAGTGTAAACCACTCCTACCCCTCTCATAGCCAAGTGAAAATGTAGTCATCAGAGAGGAGACAAGGTCTAGTCATGTCTCCTCTCCTTGCCATGCTAGTTTTATACTTGCACAAAGGTCTGTGTCTTTGCCTCAAGCCAGTGGAATTCCTACAGGGGGGGAGAACGATAAGTTTTGCAGGAGCCTGAGCCCCTGTGTAACGTGGTCTGTCACCCTTGCCTTCAGAACCATTCGTTGCTCTTTCTGCACTATTGGGGCCTTCACATATGGAGCTATGGCAATTGCTGTGATCACAGCCGCATTCCCCTTTTCTCACACATCCCTCCCCCACAGAGATCCTGCACAGAGGTGCAGTGGAGACACCAATTTCAGAGGTGTTTCTACAAGGAAGGCAAAGTTCTAAGTTTTGCAAGAAGCCTCACCTTGCAGTGGAAATCACTCCTCTCCTGCACCGTTTTAGCCAATCCTCACAGGGAAAAGCAACATCTTGGCGTTGCTTACTGGCTACAGCAGCAAGGGAGAGGCAGGATTTACATGACAGGGTAAGGCTTCTTGCAGCACTTAGAGCTCTGCCCTCCCTGTAGAAACGCCACTGACCGATTTACACATTTGACACCTCCGCACAATCCCTACTCGGTCACAAGTTTTCTGGCTGCTGCTTTACTCTTACAGACGACCACATGGGGGCTCCTGTGGATCTCGCTAAGGCCTGTGACTGGAGATGCCTCTGCAAAATAAATGAGAACCACAGTCCCAACTTAGTTCCTGTTACTTTCTTTCTAACATTGTCTCTGTTCTGCAGATTCTATATGATGTCAGCAAAAGTGCT
Source organism: Lerista edwardsae (assembly GCA_029204185.1). NCBI lineage: Eukaryota > Metazoa > Chordata > Lepidosauria > Squamata > Scincidae > Lerista > Lerista edwardsae. Next base: position 21,698,283 of record JAJKFI010000009.1, read on the forward strand.
GCAGGCTGGACTCACACAGCACATCTCGGAACTGCGTATTTTTTCCTAATGCGCAAACCTGAACAACTGCTTTAGCTCAGCCTTTCCTCCCGCTTGCTGGTGTCAACCGTAATCCCGTGTTTCAGAGAGGACCAACCTAGCCCAATTTATCCTGCCAAGTTGATCCAACCCAGCTACTTAATTGGCCTGAGACTCCATCTACTGGAGATGTGGGAGAATTGCACCCGCCTGGTGCATCACTGCTCGGCTCAATTAGCCTGGAACCTGAAATAGCTGAGACCTGAGCACCTTGTGTTGAGATACTCCAATAAATATTTTTTCAGATTTTTTCTTCTTCTCACAGTTCTCAAATGGTGCAATAAGAAGCAACTGTAGAGTATGCCTGTTTTGGTAATATATTACTCTATGTAGAAAGAACAATCTCTTCCTTGTCTCCCTTCCCAATTGTTTTTTTCTTGCTGCCTTTGCTTAATGCTTAATACTGTGGCTCCCAAACACTTTTGCATTGGAACCCACTGAAAAAAAATGTCAGTCTATAGCTCCATGAGGCTAATTTTTCAAAAAGGTTTCACTATATCAGCTGTTGATGCCTCTTGTTTTTATCCTTTTTACTATGGGGGACACCTTCTGGAGCATTTGTGGAGCTCCAGGTTCATCAGAGCAGGACCATTCTGGTGGCCTTTCATTCCCCTTTTGCCTGGCCTGCCATAGGAGCTGAAGCATGCTTGCCTACATGTGCTCGTGTGGCTCCGTTTCGCTTTCCATAGGGCTCAATACACTTTTCTTGTCAGCTTGGATTGGGGCAGGACCAGTGGTGTCATTCAAATGATTTAGGAACAGGAACTCACTTTTGATTGGCACTTGTCGGGAACCCGCAACCAGCCACGGAGCCCGTTAGGATCCGGAACGCCCGTTCTGGTCCGTTCCCCCTGAATGACATCACTGGGCGGGACTTCCTTTTGGAGTTTTTTTTGGGGGGGGGCTGAGTTCATCAGATCAATTTTACTAGTGCCTGGCTGAGCCTTTGAAAGGATATTTCTTTTCTATTTGGTCAAACCCTGGAAATCTGAAATGCTGGATTCATGGATATTACCTTAGAAAGCACTGCTCTGATCCAATGAATTACCGTATTTTCCACTTTCTGGCCATATGCTATGGAACTGAGTCACAGATGTACCCTCTGACAACTAACGCTGGCTGAGAAGCTCATACATTGCCTTGAATCCTTGCCTCTGAAGATGGGGGATTTCTGAAGTTTTATCAGTAGGTTCAAGGGGCAGTGAAATGCAGGCAGCTCCCACATCAGGAAATCCATGGGAACACCTTTTCTATTGTTAGCCATAATGCAGTAACCTGAAACTTCTAAAGGAAGCAGAACTTGAAGGAAAATCATTGGAAAAACAATAAAGGCGTGTAAAGGAAAATCACTAATGTGATTTTGTGGTCCAGCAGTTTTCAACCTTTTTCATCTTAGGGCACTCTGCAAGGCACTAAAATGGTCAAGGCAGACCATCAGTTTTTTGACCACTGAGACGGCACACCCCGCTGCCAGTGAGGGGTTCCCATCCCCTATCAGCCCTACTAATAAACAACCTAGCCCCAAGTTCCTGCAACATAACTGTGGCCCACGTGCGGCACACCAATGTGCCAAAGCACAGGGATCGGAAATGGCTGCTCTACTCGCAAGGGTATGTAGTTACTTTATACAGAACTTGAATTTTGGCAACTCGTACTTTTCAATTCTCTCTGGGCATGTTCTTACTGTTGAGATTCAGCAACCTTGCTGAAGTGTAGCAGCTCAGGGTGCCTGGCTGAAGTAAGTAAACCACCCTGAAGTAAGTAAGTCGTGAAGTAAACCACCCTGACTCCGAGAGCCACAGATGCACCAATGATGAAAACAAGACACATATTTCCAGTGGCGTACCTGGGGGGGAAGGGGGGACAAATGCCCCAGGCACCACCCACTGGGGGTCCGGTGCCAGGGCTGGCCTTAAGCCAATGTGACCAATGTTGTCACATTGGGCCTCACACTTTGAGGGGGGGGGGGCACCAGGGCAGACAGCACATTGCCTGCTACTGCAGCCGGGATCTCCATAGAGACAGTCCATAATGTCAGTGGGGTGAGCAGAGCAGCTTCACCTTGGGCCACCCCACCTGCCCCTGCCTCTGGACAGCCCAAAATGGGCATCCTGGAAGCAGTTGGCAGTGACATAATCACGTTACCACCAACTGTTTCTAGGTGCCACGCTTTGCGTGCAGCACCGTATTCTTGGTGTGTTGCGGGCCCTGCAGGGAGGGAATGTCATGCTTTGGGCCCCGTCGCTACTGGAGCTGGCCCTGGGCGGTGCCACAACCCGGGCACCTGTTTTTTACCTTTTGTTGTTGTTGTTTTCCTCTTTTTTTTTGGCTCCCCCCTCAATTGGAGTCCCTGTGAAGGCTGGGGAGGCCACGGGCAGCCTTCCAGACCCTCAGAAAGCCTTCTGAGGCCTTCAGAAGGCCTAAAAATGTGACTTTCAGTTTTCAGGGAGATCCCAGAAGTCTCAGTTTTAGGCCTTCTGAAGACCTTCTGAGGGCTGGGGAGGCTCCCTGCCTCAGCACCGATTAAATCACGGAGAGCCTCCCCCCCACTGCTCCCACTCCTGATTCTACTGGCTGCCTCTCCTCCACTTCCGTACTGGCAGGTGGTGCTTGTGACAAAAACAGCAGCCCCTCACATGGACGGCTAAGCGCAGGGAAGAGTTTCAGGCATTTTTAGCAGGCCCCTTAATGCTGCTTAGCAGCTGAGCCTTGACTAGGCCAAAAGGAGCAAAAGCAGGCAAAGAAAATTAGTCCAGATATCACTGGAGCAAAACCTCATTACCTGAATGAATTGCAGAGCAGAAACACAGCCAAAGACATTTGAGTTAGAAGGTGAAATATCACACAAGCGCCTGGTAAATAAAACCAGTCGGATCAATTTCTTTTCTTTTCCTTTTCTCCATTGTGAAGCCCAATTCATCATCCAGCATGCAGCACGCAATGATTTTCCACTGGCACGGAGGCACTTATGATAAAATGTTGCCGGCTCAGGTCGCATTATTATAAAAACAACATCTAATTTATGGAGTTAGAAAGCCAGTGCGTTTCTTAACGGTAAGTCACTGCTGCCGAGGATGGGCTATGAAGCAGAGGCCACAGTGTCTATTCTGGCTGTTTGCAATATTATAGTCATCAAACCAAAAGACCCTTTGGAAATTAACCGTGAGAATTGGCACTGGTTAAATTCCACAGCCCAATTGTGCTCAATGTCTCTACGGCCCAATCCTCACCGGCCACTGGGGGGCGCTCCTCTACTGCGGGCGCTGACGGCTGTAAAGAAGTAGTAAAAGGCACTCTGGCAATGTGCAAAGCCATGTGCTGCTGTAGCACCAGCAGGAAGGCTCCAGCCTTCCTGTGCACTCCGGAGCAGTGTGAAGACAACGATGGAGGGTGGAATGCAGCAGGTGGAGGGCGGAATGGGGCGGCCAAGGGGGCAGATAATGGGTGGATTAAATCCGGGAAGGGGCATGTTTGGTGGCAGCGATGGCTGCAATTCCTTAACCCCTCCCCATACTTGATCCTGTAGCATGGGTCCACCTAGACCTGTACCAGCTGTTTCACGAGTAAAGGTCCAAGTAAAGGACCCCCCCACACACACACCCCCATAGAGGCTTACCCCTAGGTAATGGAACAATTGTTCACATCAAACAAAACTACACATTCCAGGCAGGAGCTCAACAGAGTCCATTTTTATGGTACAATCTTATGCATGTCTACTCAGGAGTAGGCCCTGTGGTATTTTGGCCATAACTTTTGAGAGTAAAAATATTCTGCATTAGATTACCTTTCCAATGATCTATAACATGATGGCATTATTCATACATACCAAGGTTTTCACAGTTTTGGCCATTAAAGTCAAGCTCAGTTTGTTGCCCCCCTAAAGCTTGTTGCCCGGTGCAATTGCATCCCCCTGCACTTCTTTAGCTACGCCCCTGCATGAAACTCAGGGGGCAACTCTCTCTCCCCCTCTGTCTGCCACAAGTGTCAAAGGGATAATAAGCACCCCTGAGCTCCACGGAGGGATGCAAATGTTAGTTAAAAAAAATTGAATTTGCACTGAAAGCTGGTCTCAGGAAACATTTGAAAGAGCAACAGATTGTAAGCCAAACTCAGACAGCATCTGTGGTGCGAGTCTACAACTCAATTCCATCATGCTACATTTTAAAGAGGAAAAGCAAGGAGGGGAAAAAAAAACGGTTTTGGATCTCACTACCCATTCTGCTGGCAGGTTGCGGGTGACACGTCAAGTGCTCTCACCATTTTACTGCCAGATTTTGGCAGGGAAGAAGCAGCTAAATTATACCCTTAGGAAAAGGAGACAGATTTAACAGCCCTGGTTTCCTGGCTCCCAGCCTAGAGGGCATTGCTCTGCCTGTGCAAAGGCACCAGGTAAAGTAACAGGATAGCTGGCAAGGTCAACGGACTTCACAAAAAAGACAACAGCACACTGCTCATACAGCAGCTCAGATCAGGCTGACAAGCCAGGAATGCATCTAACTTAGATGTAAGTATTTCTGAAACCTGAGTCACATTGATAGTTTGACACTTTTTCTTCCTAGAGAGACACTTCAAACACTCCTGTGCAAATCCCTCAATAGAAGAAAGCCAGGGATGGAACAGCAAGTGGGAATACTAACAAATAGTTCAGTGTGGTGCTCTTCCCTGATGTGCTAATTTACTACATGCAGGGAGTACTGAAGGCAGAGTGGATTCCAAAACCTTCCAACCTACATTCTAAAGCGGTACATTTTAGAATATTTATTGCTCAGTGACATAATTGTCAATCGCCATAATTTAACAGTACTTTCATAACAAGTTACTGATCCTAAACCTTAAGCCTAGTTCTGACAGATAGAAGATAAAGCAGTAAACCTGTACCAGAATTCAGGTGAGTAGGCAGGTTAGATCTCATCACCATGAGGTTTCACATTATGAAAATGCTGACCCACAGAAAAATTCCTACACTTTATGTAGCATATCAAGATGACCAGCATTAGCATATCATAGGTTAGCATATCAAGATGAACAGGCTAAACCATTTCCCCTGACATCAACTTTTCTACATGCAGGGAAGTTTTTGTAGAGAGGAGCATTCCATCACAAGCTCTTCTTTCAATCTGAATATACAACTCTGCCACCTGATTGGCTGTCTGTGAGAACTACATTAGCAACAGGGTATATCAATTGGTTCTTAAATTGATCCAATCTTTTGGAGGGAGGAATCTCCTTACTAGTAAGGTCAAACGTCATCAGGGGTTAGGCAGTGAGTCGTGTATGGCCAGGAACTACAGAGATGACCAAAGTACACAGTGATTTGAAATAACCAAACATGACTGGAATGTAATAGGTGGGTTAAAAGGGGACTGGACAGATTTCTGGAGGAAAAAACCATTGCAGGCTACAGTTTGTGATGGATAGTGCAACCTCCATACTTCAGAAGTAAGCTACCTCAGAATTCCAGATGCAGGTTAGTGCCAATGAGATGCAGGTATCTAGTTGTCTTGTGTGCTCCCTGAGGCATCTGGTGGGCCACTGTGAGATACAGGAAGCTAGACTAGATGGACCTTTGGCCTGATTCAGTGCGGCTCATCTTATGATCTTAGGAAGAAGTATCTTGTATCTCTGAGCTCCTGAAAGAATGGCTGTGTAGACATGTAATAAGGCCCACCCCCACCCCCATACAGGAGGACCTCCATGCAGAAATCCAATGCACCTTATGCTATCCATTCCTTGCAAAAAATAAGGGGAGGGAAATCACATCCGTCCGTAAGTCTGTGCACAACATCCATTGCATCTGTGGGGTTATCTGAAGTAGGAAGGGGAGTGTGCCTGCTGTTTAATTTCAGACTTTTATTTTAAGAGATGTCTTTTGTTTTGGAGGAACAAAGAAGCAGGGTGTGTTTTCAAAATACGGAGTTCTGGGACACCTTAGAGCTTATTATAGCACAAGCTGCTGTGGGCCAGAACCCACTTCCTCAGATGCATGACGCTCGACTAACTTTTGGACAGTGTGGAAAAACCCACACTGAGCACAGAGAATAAAAATCTTAAATGACAAAACAGAAATGGGGCAACAACAAAAAAAGTCACGAAGTGCTAAAGACAGCCATCGGAACATCACAGTCCAGCATCGAGAACACGACTACAAAGCCAATAAAAACAATACAAGACTCCCAACCAACCTGGGTGTGATTGTTACTCTCTGAGTAACAGAGACTTCTTTTTTCAGAGCTAGTTTAAGATGAGGGGACTGTCTTGTTGCTAGCACAGTTCTCACATAAAGTGAATGAGGTGGAAAACTGTACCTCTGACAGAGCCTCTGAAAGGGATTTTTTTTTTTAAATCAAGGGGGTACCAAGTTTCTTTTGGGTCTCTTCTCTTGCCCGTGAGATCATAACGTTGTGCAAACATTGGCTCGAAACTCTATGAATTACAACTGTGGTGTTCAAACGTATTAGACCGGAGTCCACACTTTTGGGCTGGTGCTTGTGTCGGGACCCACCCAAAGTGATGTCATTAACCTGGAAGTGATGCTGTGGCAGGAAGCGACTTCATCAAGCAGGAAGTGCTGTCATTGTAACATCATAAAATGTCACATAATAAAATGAGACTACTGAAATGCAAACGGGCATTCTTGGACTGCAGCAATTGTACAACTATGATACATCCCTGACAGAAAGCAAGAATAGGACAAAATATGATGTAAAAGCACTGAACGAAAAACAAAATTTTTCCCTGCGGCACCTGGTAGGCCGCTGTGAGATACAGGAAGCTGGACTAGATGGTCCTTTGGCCTGATCCAGCAGGGCTCTTATGTAAAATTAAAAAACACCCTCACTTGAAAATTCAAACTGTTAACACTCACAAAAGGAATGTAACAAGAGTAAGGTCTGCAGTTTCCAAGATGGCTGCTCCCAGCTTTCGACGACTCACCTGACATCAGGTCCCGACCCACTTTGAATATTACAATATAAAAAGCTATGTAGGCTTACACAAAATGTGAATGCTAGTCTTCACACAATGTATGCAAACATTTTCTAAGATCCCAGGAAACTTCTCTACCTTTGGCTCATCAACCCCTTTTTGACCCTGGGACCAGATTCAATGTACCCCTTTCACTTCCTCTCAGAGCGCAATCCTACCTTATGCTGGCCTAGTTAGGCCGACATAGCAGGGCCATATCTCAAGGCCCATTAAGAGGCGGCGGCAGCAACGTCCAGATCAAAGGGAGGTTTTCCTGTTGCACCCATGTAAGCCCCAGTCACCGCTATGGGGCTGCTTGGATCTGCACCAGCAAAATAGCAGGCACAGAGGAACGTGCATGGGAGGGGCCCGAATCAGGGCCATCATGGCCGGGAACCAGCGTTAGGATACGGCACTACAGCTGCCCTGTATCAGAACCGCTGTCTCCACCCACTGTGCCGCCCAGTTACGCGCCTGGAACGCCCTCGCAGAGGCCCTGTGCCGACCGTGCAATGTCGGGGCTTGACTGGTGCATGGCTGGTGCTGCTGACTGTTGCACAAGCGCCCAAGCGCTGGTGCTGCCACTTGCGCCAGCCGAGCGCCATAGCGCCAACGCAGACGTGTTTTATGGCACTTCACGACAGCGTTCGGCCGGCGCAAGAGCGCAGCGCCGGTGCTAAGGGGGATATAGGATTGCACTGTCGTAGGTTCTGGCCCATTTCATTTCAGACTGCAGACAGTCTGACTGACTGCTCCTACACAAATAAAACCTTCGCAGTGATTACTGCTGGTGTCTCCCTTGCATTAGCTATAGATTACACACAATTGCTGACATCTTTAGACAGTGCTTACCAAGTCCAAATAGTTTGAAAATCTGGATTTGTGGGTCACACATTTTGTTACATAAAGTCAGTTCAGTTCACTTGATTTGGTCAGGTTAGGAACATCAACTAAAGAAATAATCATGTCACTTAGCAACAACAGATTGAGGGTTTACCATTCAGCTGTTACAGTCTACTGAAGAGCTTTCCTGAATTTGCCAGCATGGAAACATAATGACCTATATTGTACCTCCATATTTATAAAGATATTTTTACAAGAGGAGAAAAATCTTTTGAACATATGACGAGTGCAGACAGCTGTATAAAATGGGAACATTGATATGGCTGAAAGACTACAGTATATAAGCAGTAGAATGAGATATTACAGACCAGAAATTACATGTTTTTTTAAGTGTTCCCTATAGAAACACCTTCATATTTCTGCAAGCAGAAAACTAGCTTAGCTAGGAGATGGTGAGATTACAAGCTTTCTCCCAAAATATTAACTTTCTGCTTGCAAGAAGTTTTTCCATGGATTATTCAAAATGTGATATTTCCAGCCTGTAATCTGAGGTGGTAACTGCCACCACCTTATTTTATTGCACATGTAGGCCTATGTGTACCCTTTGTTGAAATAAAAATGCAATTCAATGTATGTAAATCAGGTTTCAAAAGTTTTGCTCAGAATTAAAAGTTTCTTTGCAAGTTTGGAAACTGCCCAAAGCATATTATTTGCATACAAATATAATGAACTTGTATACCTTTGGATCACGTGCCCTGATTTTGTCTTGATGAAGAAATACATTTCTCTGACTCAGACACCGCTCCTTGGTCACAACATGGTGCAAATACTCAAAGTTATGCATTTTTACGTATTTATTATAAAAATCATTTATCAAGTGGGTGAGAATAAAGACAAGCCAGTGCATTGCTAAGAGTTTATTCTGAAGCTTTCTTTGAAGTCTTTGTCACAAAAGACGTTTCATGTTTACACAAGTTATTAGAAACTGAGATGTTTTTATTTCTACCGTTATAAAAGTAGAGCATAGGAGACTGTTCTGAGCCTTCTTCAAAAAGTAGACCAATCTTTTGTATATAAACTGTACACAAAAAAACAAGGCACTATACATTTTTGGGATATCAAAGTATATCAAAGTTGAACTCAGAAAGTTTTGTAAGAAACCCAATGTGGTGACGCTTTGTTCAGCTATTAGCACCCGAAGCAGCACGGAGACAAATGACCAATTGATTTCCTATTACACAGAGAAACCATTCACAACGCTCAAGATGGAGCATTTCATTGGCTTCACTCATTCAGAACAAGTAACTCTGCCGTCCAGCTATTTTCCCCGAACCTCACCCTTGACAGAAGTCTTGACAGTGAATAATATGCATTGCATTGTTTAATACATCCTCGTCCTATGTGTTTTATATAAATATAAATTCTTTTGAAAATCCACAGCTTTAACAAAATAACACTTTACAAAGAGAATGTCTTCAAAACCCAAATGGCAAGTAGTGTGTGTCATTAAAAGATCAGCTGCAGCAGCAGAGCAGCTACTGCGAAAGTACAAGAAAGAACACAAGGAAGGCATACAGACTACCTACCCTTTGAGTGTAAAAAAAAGGGGGGGTTGCAAAGAGTTCTCTCACACATTTACAATGTTACATGACTTCAGAATAGGCAGTAATCTAGTAATGCCAGACCACATCTAGCTGGCTTGGGGAACTCTGATGTCCACGGTTCATCGTGCTGCTGCTGTTGGGCCAAGTGGTGCAGAAGACGAATAGACCCCACTTCAGCATTTAGCCCTTGGATTAAAACCAATGTGCTGTTAGAATAGTCCTTTTGCCTTTTTGAGGTTCACTTGTTTCCAGGAAGGCAGTGCATTGTATTCTTCTCTTGTCATCTGCAACCCGGCCTGAATGGAGAGAGATCACAGTTAAAGGAAGTGCAAGATTTGGAAGTGCAAATCAAGTAAAGTGCAAGATTCAAAGTGCAAGATTGGGAAGCACCGTGAATTCCAGTATCTGTGGATGCTGAACTAGCCCCACCCCCAAGCCAGCGGTGTTATGCTGCCGGAATGCTGGGCGGGACATCCGGGTGATCGACAGCCCGCCTGTCGCGTTCCTCAGCGTCATGCCGTTTGCGTAATGTACGCAAGCGGCGTAATTGGTTACGCAAACGGCGTAACACTCCGGAACGCGACGGGCGGGCTGTTGATCACCCAGATGTCCCGCACAGCGTTCCGGCAGCATAACACCGCTGCCCCAAGCTCTTCGAATTGTACTGGACCACAGCTCTGCTCAGGTCCAGAGGCATTCTGAAGCCGTCTGTGGGCTTCAGAATGAAACCTGGAGCTGTTTAAAAGCAACTTCTGGTTTTCAGCCAAAACTGGAAGTCATCTTTAAATGGGTCCAGGCAGCTTTCTGAAGCCTGCAGAGGCCTATCGTGGCCTCAGAGAACCACATGGACCGATTTAAAGGAGACTTCAGAGGGGGTTTGAAAACTGCGGATTTGACTATCCACAGTTTTCTTTAACCTCAGGGGTTCCTGGAACCTGGAATGAGGGCCCGCTGTACAGCTATGATGAGTCATGCCTTCGCACTTACCTCAAAATCCTCATCTGAAAGATAGATTTCAAGATTGAGTGGATCCACTCCTTCAGGGAGTGGCCTTGCTAAGAGATCAGCCAGTGGATACAACTTTTTGCACAGTTTCGCTAACACATCTTCTACGAGGATGATCAGGCTGGAAACTTCTGCATCCTAGGGGAGAAAGAATTGAGGCCTGATCATTAAGGGACATGGAGAAACACACAGTTAATTCTAGCACTTGCAAGGTTCAAAGATTGCTTTGAAATTTCAACTGGTTCTAAAAACAGAGGCTTTCTGGCTCAATTCTCTCCAGTTTTAAAAGATCAGTTTGGTTCTGGCCCAATTCAATATGTTCGTGTTACCCTTAAAGCTCAAAATAGCTTGGAACTATTGAAGAACCTATATGAAGTTTTGTGGCTTAAGACTTGCAACGAAGGCTTTGAGATGGTGTCCTCAAGGGGTTTTTTTCCCCACTGAAAAGCCCCCCAAGAAGGGAGAGAGGCACCTAGGTTTGCCTCATTGAAGTACCAGGTGAACACTATTTGAAGTAAGAATTTTCATGGAAAATCCGCAATCTTTTAAGTAGTTTCTGCTATTTTACTGCTAATTTTTTGATTAGTATAATATTGGTTGTTTGACTGCAATTTCTCTTTTATTATTATGCTAACAGAATTTAGCATAATAATAAAAGAACTGGCTGTTTGACTGAAATTTCTCTTTTACTTTTAGTGTTATGCTAATATACTTTGGAGAAGACTCTTGAGAGTCCCCTGGACTGCAAGGAGATCCATTCGGTCAATCCTACAGGAAGTCAACCCTGATTGCTCCCTGGAAGGACAAATACTGAAGCTGAAGCTCAAATACTTTGGCCACCTCATGAGAGGAGAGGACTCTTTAGAAAAGACCCTAGGCAAAAGGAGAAGGGGGGGCAGAGGATGAGATGGTTAGATAGTGTCACTGAAGCGATGAACATGAAATTGGGTGAACCCCAGAAGCTAGTGGAGGACAGGGAGGCCTGGCGTGCTGTGGTCCATGGGGTCGCAAAGAGTCGGACACGACTTAGCGACTGAACAACAACAATATACTTTATTTTTTGCGATTGAATATTTTACAAATGTTGAGATGCTTTGCAGATCTAACCTGAAAAGCAGCGCATGCATATTTAAACAAATGCAGCTGTGGCTTTTTGAAGTCTAGCAGTGCTCCATCTTCTGTGCCTGGAAAATGCAGGGAGATTTATTCTGATTTGAACAGAGCAAGATGATTTATGTGGAGTTAGAGCACTGGTCCTCATCTAGGTCAGTAATGTCTACATTGATTAACCCTTGTTATTCTACAAGCAAAACCTGCGCTCTAACACTGAGCTAAAGCGCCATCCTAATTTCTAGCCCACCCCACCCTGACAACTCAATGAGAAGAAGCACAGCATCTAGTTAAGAGAGATGACTATTTTCTGTAGTCTTGAGTTCATATCTTATATTCCGCCACTATACTTTACCTGCAGTTGGGTTAATCATATACTGCACTTCAGCTAAGTGCAGTATACGGGCTAAGTGCAGTATAGTTTATCTGCACTTGGGCTAATCATACACTCTGATGTGTGCATCAGTTTGCTGCAGGGGTAAACACAAAGACTGAATTAATGAAGTAAGCAGAAGTCAAGAAGTGCTTCTCATCTGAAATGTGACAGTATTTCTTCTGAAGTAACAGGCACATTTTATCCAAGGAGCTGTGAACAATGTGCTCTCATTTCACAGAGGGGAAGATAATGTAGAAAAGATACTGTATAAGCCAGCCCCAAAGCCATCCATTCAGGAAAAGAGTTTAATGACCAATAACAAAAGTCCCCGCATTGTCAGCCACTGCTTTTCTTTAATCTTCCCATTTGTAATCAAAGTAATCTGCTATATTTTGAAAAGGAAGCTGCATCTATTGCCAACCTTGGCTTGCCACAAAACAGGGGAGCAGGTTTCCGAGAGAGATAAGCAGTAGTCACTACTCCATTACCCAATCAGCTCAGAGATTTTGTCATTAGATGCCAGGGAATAAATCTTTTGGCTAGAACATCCTGTTCTCCAAACATTTAAAGAGATGTCCTTGAGCCCTGGAAAATTAATATGTAATAAAACCTTTGTCAAAAGCCAGCTACGCTTCAAGCTTCCTATCCAGGTTAATCCCCTAGATTGCAATGTTTTCTAGCACGATGCACCCATATTTCCAACAGTGCCTAGAAAGCTGAGAAAGGTGACGCCAAAAGGTTCGTTTACCATTTCTGTGATCTCGGCAATGTCCTCCCGATGCTCCCAGCTGGGAAACATATTGGTGAAGGTCAGAGGCTCCAGCCCAGCGTGAATTAAATAAGATTTAGGAGGCTTCTTCACATTCTTTCCTAGTGGCAGTCAAAAGACAAAAAAAGATGGTGAAAATAAGCACTGACAATGCCTCTTCCTCCCCTTCTGTGAACTGCCCACTTCTGTAGAAGATTTTCTGCACTGAACCTTGTAAACAAACAGTACAGAAGAGTTGATACTAAGGCAGAACTCTAGTTGTCCAAACCCAGTACCATCTCCTTTGTCCAGCACAACTCTTTCCACACCAGCTAATGGAGATCCAACTACAGCATGCTTTACACAGATTGTTCTCAAAGTGCCTGCGTTCAGGATGGTGCCTGGCCAGGAGACAATCTAGGAACCCTATGTACATAATCTTGTTTAATGAAATGTAGTATAATATCTATAAATAATTGGCACCAAACTGGTCTGCTGTAGCTCCTATCCTCTCCCCACCAAAAAGCTGCATTCTAATAACCTGAGTGCAAGTTAAAGATTCTCTGTGGGTGCCTGGCTTCCTCATAGTGGGAAAAACATCTCCAGAACCTAGTGGTGTTAACTACTACCCACTCTGTCAGTGACGGAGAAGTCCACAGCCTCCCTCTTAGGAATCACCTGTCAGCTAAGCATCAAATACCTATGCTAGAGACCCAGCATTTTGTTGAAAAATGAGGTGTAACATTGTCAAGGACATGGTTAAATACAAGCATTCGAACAATAAGTTGGTTGCAAGAAGCAGCTAGTAACCACAAGGCAGTTTCATCTCTAAAATGCACAATGGAGTTGGAACACCAAAAGTATTTAAATATGCAAGCTGCTTCCATTTGGCAGGGATGACCTTACAACAGTTTGAGCTAAGTCCAGACATTGCAAATGGACCAGCCTGGCTTGAATGTTGCATTTCCCTTTCTATGCTCCAGGCTCTTTCTGCTTTAGAGAATGCAATTCTGCTAAGTAGCCTGGCATCAGGCAATACTCTAATGAAGGCTTAGCCATCTAGAAGGATGGTTTAATTTTTGAGTGGAGAAACATTATCATACTAACAAAAATCCCACCAGTATGTCAGGTGGAATCTGTATAACACAGGGAGAAGGGATTTTGATATTGCAAGGTATAATGCAAATTCAGTGTTTTGTGCACAAGGGTACTGCTACCAGCTATCCAGTTTTGCAAATGGAACACAGGTTTTGTCCTCATCATAACACTGTACACTGTAGGATAAGCCTATCCCCATAAATGTGAATTAAAATCTTACATGCCCCTAGTGCAGCCATGGCACACCGGTGTGGCACACTGATGTGCTGCAAATGGTCTGCAGGTGTGCTGTGGGAGTTTGGGGAGGGTCATTTGTTAGTAGGGCCATTGGGGGATGTGAGGAGGAGGAGGAGGAGTCCCTCCTGCACAAGCAGCCTGGTGTGCCTTGTCAATTGTCAAAACACTGATTGTGTTCCTTGACAATTTTAGTGCCTTGACAGTGTGCCGTGAGATGAAAAAGGTTGAAAATCACTGCACTAGTGTAATTGCAGCCAAACATCTCCCACCACAACCCTAGTTATGGAAAATAAGTCTTTGTTCATCCTCCATCCTGGGTTCTGTTTCTCAGTGATGCTACCGTGGAATAGACTTAGAAACAGGATTTTCTAAAAAAAACAGCCTTAAGACAAATGGACTTCTCTCATCTCAAATAACTGAAAAGAAATGCGCAAGTATTCCTTCATCTAATGAGCAAGCCTGGAACTGATCAGTGCCTGGATGGGAGATCACCTGGGAGATCACTTGGACGCTCCCAGATTCAACTTTGAGCCCTATCATGGAAAATAGATGAAAAATGCAATGGATATTTATTACATCTTTTTGGTGCTTAGCTCCAGCAAGGTAAGCCTTAAGACCATCTTCTAAAATAGTACTAGGATAATAACACATTGGTTTGTTGCAGCAAAGAGACGGAGTCCTTTGGTACCTTAAAAACTATGCAACTTTGCATGGTATAATCTTTTGTAGGCAAGAGCACAGCTTAATCAGATGCATGTATTGAAATGAGGATTAGGTAAGGATACACCTAAGATCAGGTACAGGAAAACATAATTTGACATAATGTGATGTTAAAAGACAACAGAAAAGCAAGAGCAAAAGAATACAATATCTAATCTAAATATAATCTGCATTTGCTGAAATGAATTCTCAATTACAGTGAATATCAATGAGTGGATAATTGCATTTTCCAGTGAGAGAATCACCAAAATGCCTTATTTAAACAAATTTGTTTAATTTTAATCACAAATTTGTCAAATTTGTAGTTTACGTGCCCCCTTACACTTTTTTAAAAAAAAAAGTTCTGCAAATTTATTAGAAAGAAAACATTTAAGGAGATTAAGAGCGCAATCCTAAACTGAGTTAGGCTGGCATAAACTAAGCCAGCGAAGTTTGGCCGGCACAAGGGACACCGTAAAGTATGTTCGGACCACTCTCAGAGTCAAGAGGGGCCAGCACACAGACGTGATCCATCCTCCCTGAATGGTTGTCATTACCATCCTTGGTTCCAGCTCTGTACAGTCACGCTCTAAAACACCTTAAGCCTGACATATCAACCAGAATCCTGCTATGATGGTTCCACTCCATAAGAGTGGAGTGGAGTTCCACATGTCAAAACACACTTGGTGTTACAGCCCAATACCGCTGCTCCAAAGCTTGTTTCTGCCCACTCCCTTTCCTTAAAATATTGTACAGCTTACTTTGAAATCGCTCTGCCTGTTGGTTCCCTATACCTGCTCCACGTCATTGCAGGGCACAAGGCAATATTCAGGGGAATGTGCGGAGGATGGCTGCCGCAAGACCCTTCCCTGAAGGCAAGAGTTGCTTCCCTTGAGAAGCACAAAGATTCACTTATTTGTTGCCACTACCTTTGCAGTATTGGAGGACAGTCTCCATGGCACATTTCCTGTCAGAGGCCCATCGGATTCGGGCAGACCCTGCTATTTTGTTTTCCACAGGCCACCAGCCTTGCCAAAGGTACACTTCATGGTGATTGTCAACAAGGAAAAGGGCTGCACAGATAAAATAAAAAGTAAGCGTTAAGCACAGACTCATTAATTAGCTGAATTAGAAAAAATTCTACAATAATTTCTAGCAACCTAACCCTAGTGGATAATGAGGACTGACTGTATTTCTTTACACAATGCATATTATTATTATTATTATTATTATTATTATTATTATTATTATTATTA
>JAJKFI010000009.1:21714309-21848739 GCA_029204185.1 Lerista edwardsae
TATTATTATTATTATTATTATTATTATTATTATTATTATTATTATTATTATTATTCATCATCATCATCGGTATCATGCATTCCATGTGCAAAAAGCTCTTCCCGGGTACTATTTTGATGCTATCCTGATGATATCATCTCTGTAAGCCAATATCTTCCCCATATTGCAGAGCTGAGAGGGAAGGTCCTAACTAAGGCCACCAAGTGAGTTCATAGCAAAGACAACATTAAAACCAGGAAGTCCCATTTAACAGCTCAGCCACTGAGTTCATCAGGGAAGGTTCTAGCACGCTAACTGAAGGGAGTAGTGCCTAGTGCTCACACATCCCCTTCTTGCCCTGTTTCCCCTTTGTATTGGGTCAGCTGCTGAACAAGGGAGGAATACAGTCATTTCTATCCACTATGACCATCACTAGCTACAGATGAGGAATTTAAAAGTTGGCCCTGGTATCAGTCCTGAGTTGAATCAGAGGATACCAAAGTATGACTGTACCGCTAAATATCTGTTGCTGGGGAAGCAACAGCAGGTGAGGGTTTCAAAGCCCTGCCTATGGGTTTCCCAGAAGTATCTATCTGGACATTTATTTATTTATTTTATTTATTTATTAAATTTATACCCCGCCTTTATGCCCGAAGGCACTCAAGGCGGCTTTACAATAACAATAAAAGCAAAATTTAACATTAAAAACAGTTAAAAACAATATTAAAATACAATTAAACATTAAAAAACAACAACAACAAACCCAATGGATCATAAAATTAATAAGAGTAAAAAGATGTAGCCTGTCAACAAAAAGCTTTTTGAAATAAAAAGGTCTTCAGCCCCCCGCCGAAATGTCAACAAAGAGGGGGCAGTTCTCAATTCGAAGGGGAGGGTGTTCCAAAGTTGGGGGGCCACCACCGAGAAGGCCCTCTTCCTGGCCGCCGCCCCTCTCACCTCTCCTGGTGGCGGCACAGTCAAAAGGGCCCCCCCCCCCCAGATGATCTGAGAGCACAGGTAGGAGTATATGGAAGAAGGCATATGGAAGACATTGTGGGAAGCCAGTATGTTGGCCTAGATGGACCTTCATTCTTCTCCAGCAAGCGTCCTCTTAAGTTCTACATATGTTCAAGTGTCGTTCCTCCCCCTCCCCCAAAGTCTGCACTCAAAGGAGCCTAGGCAGGGCAGGGCAGCACTCAGCTTGGAGATAGTCAACAGTGCAAAAGAGAGGAGCGAAGCAGTGGGGGTGAAGAAATTGCTCTTCCCAGTAAATAAGTTGGGGCTGATGGCTGTGCTAGTAGAGGCTCTATTGCTTATGGAGTGGAGAAAAGAACTACCTATAAGCAATTCTATCCCTTCACTGAAAAAGCCTTGTAAGCCTTGGTCAAACCAAGAAAGGGATATGATGAACTTAGATGAGGTGATGAAAGGCAGATGAACTGCATCCTATGCTGACCTGCGTACTTGGAGATTCCCAGTTTCATCATGAGTGTTTATTATTATTTTATTTATTTATTTATTAGATTTATATCCCGCCTTTTTGCCTGAAGGCACCCAAGGCGGCATTACAATAAAAGAAACAATAAAAACGAAATTTAACAATAGAAACAATTTAAAACAATGTTAAAATACAATTTAAAAATTTAAAAAACAGCAAGCAACCAGCCCCGTGGATCATAAAATTAAACAAGATATAGCCTGTCAACAGTTAAAAGCTTTTTGAAATAAAAAGGTCTTCAGCCCCCGCCGAAATGCTAACGAGGGAGCAGTTCTCCGTTCGAAGGGGAGGGTATTCCAAAGTTGGGGGGCCACCACCGAGAAGGCCCTCTTCCTGGCCGCCACCCCTCTCACCTCTCCTATTGGCAGCACAGTCAAAAGGGCCCCTCCAGATGATCTGAGAGTACGGGTAGGATTATATGGAAGGAGGCGGTCCCTGTATATGCAGGGACCTGTATATGCATTGGGTGCAGACTATTTTTCTCCTGTATGCATTTTTCATACAGGAGAAAAATATGCATTTTTCTCCTGTATATGCATTGGGTGCAGACTATTAATACATTGTCACAATCAAGTGGAGTGGAACGTTCTTTAGAATTCATATGGCCCAGTTCCCACCTCTGGGTCCAGTTCCCACCTCTGCATTGGTCTCATTGCATAGCCCTAAGTGAGTCATTCCATCTCAGCCTCAGGAATAACGATCACCACCTCCTTCCAGTGTTGTTGCAAAGCAAATACAAAATGTGAAAATGGAAAAATACTTTGCAAATTCAAAGGATGGTGAAGAATATCAGTACCTTGCACTGGAAATGCAAAATGCTGCCAGAAAATTCAGCAACCCTGTTTTTGCAGCTTTGAGAGAACTGCATCATCACAAGTAACTTGGCTTTTGGAAGGACCAGACTCAGTGCACCTGGGCAAGCACATCATGACATACTTGCATGAACTTACCTGGCTGGGGAGCTGTGTAGAGGTCTTCCTGGAGGAATGGCATAGAATTGACCACAGAGGGGTCTCTTGCTGGATAGATGTACTCTGTGGCTAAAAATTCTCCTGATGAACTACCAAGGATGAACAGGCGAGGTGTGAAGTTAAACTTTCCTGGATCTTTTAAAACAAGAAGCGTTGGAATAACATTTTCTATGGTTTTTAAAAGTGTTATATTTTATACCTGTTCCACATGTGTCATGAATAATGGGCAAAAAGGCACTAAACCATTATGTTATAGAGCAGGGATGGCCAAACTGGCTAAATACATATAAGAGTCACATAGAAGAAACTTCAGATGTTTGAGAGCTGCAATATTTAAGAAGCATTTAAATTCTTAAATATACTTGCTCGCATGAACATTAAATTTGCATTTTAATCCAGTTTATTCCCCTGTAATGAATTTGTTTTACATTAATTGTGATGCAAAAAAGAGCTCAGCCAACGTATTTCTGTGAGCTGCACAATATATATCAAAGAGTTGCATGTGGTTTGCAAGCTGTGGTTTTATTTGGCCACCCCTGCTACAGAAGATGGATAATGGCTGGGGTAAATCTACTGTACTTCAATGCTAGTTGAAAATCTTGGCTTTCTAGAGCCAAAAAACCCCCTACCTCAGCCATTTTATTTGATTGCCAGTGACTGAATGTTACCAAGAATTTCTACAAGGTTTTAGAAAACACCTTCTCTAGTAAGCATCAAGAGATCATAAAATTTCTAGGATTCTCTAAAAGAGCAGCACAGAAAAGCCACACAGTTCATACCTTGCAACATACAATCATACGCTTTCCGGTCTCTCCTTCCTAGGGCATCCCAGAATCCCAGCTGCTCTGAACCTTCATCGCATTCATGTATTGTTACCTTGCTGCTGCTGTGCAATCCTGCTTCTAATGGACATCTAAAAGGCAATAAATTAATGCACTGATGTCACTGCTATTATTGCACATGTGAGGTGAAACATAATTCTTTCCAAGACAGACTTGCTTATTGTCAAAAAGCAGAAAACTATGCAAGGGTGTAATCACTTCCAAACCTCTTAATCAATTGAGCCATAAATTCACAGCCTTACCCTGCATGAACTGGGCATCAGCTTAATCATATATTCTGTGATTGTTTCCCAATTTAAGAACTGAAGAGACCTTCTGGATATGATAGCAGTCCCTCTAGTCAAGCATTCTCCTTTCCAAAGTGGCCAGCCAGATACTTTCATGAGCAGAGCATGAAAGCAATAGCCACTACCTGCAATTTCCTTCCCATCGAACGATATCCTTTGGCATCCCACCTTGGAATCTAGAGGTTTAACATAACATCCCTGAACTTGCATAATTCCCTTTTAAAACCTACTAAGCAAAAGGTCATCAACATCCCCAACTGCAGTGAATTATATATAATTGTTAGGAGGTATTACCTTCCTATCAGCTATGGAATCTACTACCAATCAATTTCATTGGAAGACCTGGAAGGTCCCATGTCTTACATGGGAGGGGAAAAAGGTTCTTTTCTTCCATTTTCTTTATAACATTATGAAGTGTCGAAGTGCGGTTAAAATATACACCATGTATAGTATACATTTTATAAACTTGTATCATTAGACACATTGTGTTCACTGGTAGGGCTCTGTGGGAAAAGGTCCACAGATGTCATAGACATCATATTCTATTGTCTACCTGCAAAAGAATGGATTTGCCACTTACTGTTCCTTTATTTTATTGGCTGCTGTTCTTCCTACATCTCTTGTATGCGGCTGGGCTTTGCAGCCATGCCACAGGTAAATGAGGGCTTTGTTGATGTTGAGAACAATCATTGACGTCCTGGACCTCAGGCTGCTACAGTGACAGGCGACTTCAAGCAAGTTTCCTTCAAGAGATACCTCCCCTCGCACACAGTACAGTCTCCAATCACCTAAGATGGGCATTGACAGCACAAGGTCACCAAAGCTAATTACAGAATATTTCACATGCCCATCCCCAGGCTAGTAGTTGCAGCTCTTCAAGATCATCTACTCCTCCATTCCACCTTCATTAATATGTAGCTGGGATAAATATACAGGCTTATGACCCAAGGACGACCTCTTCTCCCACAAACCTACCTACGCCCATTTTATGGTATGTAAGATGTAGGTCAGGAACCTTCCTCCAGGTGCACCCATTTTAGAGGTTTATGCAGGTAATGACTGAGGGGGGCGCCTTTTAGGTAGGGTTACCAGATACAAATGGGGACAGAGTGCCTATACCTTTAAACATTGTATAGAAGAGAGAATTTTGGCAAGTGCAGCTTTTGAAACCCTTCCATGATGAGCTGCACCTGCCCCAATTCCCTCTTCTATACAATGGTTAAAAGTATAGGCACTCTGTCCCTTTATGCTAATAAAGGTGATTGTTACTGTTATTACTGTTACTCACTCTGTCCCCATTTGTATCTAGTAACCCTACTTTTAGGTCATTATGTTCTAATTATGGAACTTCTTCCTCAGGTAGATTAGCATTGCCTTTTATTCTTCAAGGCACCCCTCGGGGAAGGGTGTCCCCCCCGGACGAGCAGGCGCCCCCTCCGAGGCCACGGACGGCCGTCGGGCGAGCGGAACGAAAGCGGAAGTGCACAGACGGGCTGCCAATCAAACGGTAGTCCCATCTAAGTCCTGCCCTCCGTTCCCTCAATACAAGTCGTTTGTAGATCCCATTGCTGCTTGTATGTATTTCTTTAAGAGACATTTTAGGACAGGGATCTTTTTATTCCTTTGATATGTAAACTATTTTGAAAGGTTTTTTTAAAGTGGTACATAAATATGGTAAACAGGTAAATAAATGAGGACCAGCTGTGGTTACGCAGGAATGCGGAATAGAACTCTGTATATGCTCCAATGCCCTTGCTTTTATTATTACACATTCTCAGGGATGAATCAGGGCATTCAAAATAGTTACTTCTCAAATTAAATCCTAATGTGATTAAGACAACCGGAACAAATTAAGATAAAGTATCACATGGTATGAATCTTGCTTTTTCTCTCAAACATAGCAAGAAAATTGGAATAGGAAGCAATTTACTCTGCGTATTTTCTTCTTCCTCTTCCCGCCTCCCAGTATGAACTATCATTCCACCTTGAAAGCACTGAAGAAAACATGGCGGCTCTTTTCCTTGAAGAACTTGCACCTGAAAAACAATGCAATTATTCTAGAATCACAGTAGGTAAAGTTTGCAACTGTGCCAAATATATATAAGAAAATAAGAAGAGCCCTGCTGGATCAGGCCAAAGGCCCATCTAGTCCAGCTTCCTGTATCTCACAACGGCCCCACCAGGTGCCCCAGGAATAGTTAGTTGTATCAACTATATAGATAGTTGATACTCTGCAGTACTTGGCTCCCTATGCATTAGGATAATCTTTGCACATCCCAGGTTCTCAAAAATAAGTGTCTCTCTCATAGTGGCTCCTTTGCTGTGGGATTCTCTGTCCATGAAAGCTTGCCAAACTCCTGCTCTGTGGTTTTTAAGAGACGTGTCAAAAATGTTTTACATTTGCATATGTTTTGATGGCAGCTAATTGCTGACACAGTAAACCAACCAAACAAACAAATGTGCTCTCCCTCTTATGGGCATATTCATTTGCAATGGTTTTTAAAGGTTGTTGCTATTTGGATTGAGAAGCGGAGTAAAAATCAAATCAAAAGCAGGACTTACTAATACATATTATTCTACTAGGTATGCGAAGAGGACTCACATTCTGTTTCAGGGCTGCTTCCAGAAGCACAAATCTGCCTGAGCAGTGACACAAACCTCCTTTGAAAGGCAGTTTCAAGATGCTGAGAACCATGGAGCTACGGCCACAACAAGATGGGAAATGACCTCTAATCTTAGTTAGTATGTTACTCCCTTCTGGCAGTGCCTTTGGTTCCATGGGCCAGTTCTATTCCTGTCTCCAACAGACTGAATACGAAGCATGCAAACCCCACCTCTAGCTAGAGTTTGTTGACAGGCATAATGCAGACCCTACAATGAGTTTATCTTCTAACATTTCTCAGAAGCTAAAACTGTATCATTATGCTTACTGCCGGTATTACACAGGACTTCTCTGTTTGTGCCTGAAGCATTCTTTTCTGCAGGCATCTCCACTCACACAGGAAGTCTAATTCCTGGAACACTCACATCTCTGAGCCACAGCAACATCCATCACCAATATTTGTACAGCTTTCTCAAGGAAATAAAACTAAAAAATGATCAGCTAATGCCTAAAGCTAACAGCTAGAATCACTAAAGCTCCCTGGGAGCGAAGTATCACACTCTATTGCATAAAACCATCAAAGTAAAGCAGATATTCCTACCAAAGCTCAAAGGAATTCTAAGCAAGGCCAAATTCTTGGCCACCAGCAGAGCCTAGTCCCATCTAAATGATAGGATAACAGCAAGATAATCTTATAGCCAAATTTCCTGCTGTTGTCCTAGCACAGTGATTTTCACAGTGATTTTAATCTCACTAACAAGGCACTAAAATTGTCAAAGCACACCACCAGTTTTTTTTTCCACAATTGACAAGGCAAGGCACACTGTGCTGCCAATAGGGGGCTCACATCCTTCATGGCCCTATTAATAAATGACCCTTCCCCAAACTCCCTGGCACATCTGCGGACCATTCATGGCCCACCAGTGTGCCACTGGTGGCACACTGGTTGAAAATAGCTGTCCTAGGAGTTAGCTGGGAATAGGCTCTGCTAGTGGCAGGTGCATTTGTCTTTGCTTAGGGTTCCTTTGAGCTTTGGGCAGGAATGTCCAAAAAGTTTGGTAGTTTTATGCAGTAGAGCATGATACTTTGCTGCTAGGGAGCTTTAGTGGTTTGTTAGCTGACTACTTTTTAGTTTTATTCCTTTGAGAAAGTCAGTCAGTCAGTCAACAGGTACTTATATACCGCTTTTCAACACGAAGTTCACAAAGCGGTTTACAGGCAAATAGTAATAATAAAGTTAAATGGCTCCCTGTCCCAAAAGGCTCACAATCTAAAAAAAAAAAAAAAGTAGCCCGCCAGCACCAGCCATTAGAAAGTCTGCGCAGGGGTGATGAGGGACAATTACTCTCCCCCTGCTAAATATAAGAGGAACACCACTGGAAAAAGTGCCTCTTGCCCAGAAAGCCTTGCAAAGAAAGCCTTGCAAAATTAGGACAACACATCAGGACACTATCGATTCTAGACGGTATGAATGTGGCCTAAAAATCCAAAAATGAATTTCTTGCTAGTTAGCAATTCTGGCCATAGACGCCTTAGTGACTATATCGAAAGAATTCCATTAATAGTGTTCGGCTCTTCTTTCAGTAAGAAAAAAAAAATCTAAATATGCTTCCTTTGTTCATAATTGTGGAATTATTTTAGCTTAGCAGACCTACCCACTCTGGAGATCTGGACAATGCTAAAGATGGAGAGCTCTGCAAGCCCCAACCTTTCCTTACCTGCGCCCCCCTCTCTTCATCCAGCTCCACTGTCATCAGTGCTGACGTTCCTTTCTCGCTGACGGTAGAATGCCGCCCTTGCCAGAAGAAGTACACACATTTCTCTTTGCCAACAACCCTTGTTTGTTGGTCCCCCTTTTGCCTGCTTCCAACTGTAAAACAAAATCAGGCTATTAAAGCATAGAACAATGGTCCTCATCCTTTTTCATGCCATGACCCGTGTGCGTGTGCGTGTGCCCGTCCATCCGTCTGTCCCCTGCTCCCTCCTGGGACCCATCCACCCACTCCCTGCCCCAGTACAGCCTCCCAGCACTGTTCATTGTAAACAAATATTCTTATTACGGAGAACAGAAAAAGTTACCATGAGGCTTGGCACTAGTGAAGGCTATTTTAGCTGAATTGCTAAGCACCTGAGCAGGACTGGAAAACAATTTCCTGGTACCTGAAGGGGTACTCTGGATGCCTTCCCCTGTACCTGGTGGTTCTCTAGTCCAATCCTATTCTTTCCGGTAAGTTGCCGCAACCCCACAACTGAGGCTTCACAACTCCATTGGGGTCTAGACCCCAAGGTTGAAGAACACTGGCTTAGAGTTCAAGCAGTGAATTCTAATATTTATATGCCAATAAAGGTTGAATTGAATTGAATTCTAATATCACTTCAAAGGCTAATTTAACAGAACCCGTTCACAGCGATTCTGCAAACAAGCTGGTGCAGGAAAACAGCTGCATGATGTACATGGTATTATGCTTCCTTACTATGCAGCCAGTTAAAAATAAGTGTTATATATCATTTTCCATATTATACCATCCTCTGGCATCCATAAAATTTGGATAAGTGATATCAGAGAGGGGATATGGAGCGCAAATCTCCTGTGAACAATTTGTATTGAGGAGTCTCTAAAAGGTTCCAAAATGCATAGAAATGAGCAGAGAACAATATTTGTTGAGTGGCTGTTTCTATAAGTAGCACTTGATTTCTTGACATTAGCAAAGCACTGAAACCAGGTGGTTGGATATAGTGCAAGAACTACATTTAGTGGTTCTGTCCTATGAATTAGGCATCATTTGAAAAGCAGAACATTATGTCTAGAGGTAAATCAGCATCTTCTGAAATATTGTACACTCCAACAAAGAGACAACAGGTGGGCCTGTGGCACTAAAAAAGTATTTATATTCATTTATGTTCCTCAGAAGTAGGACAGTTCGTAGCGATTAATAGATGAACAAAATCAATTGCTGATGTGCCTGAATAGCGAAATGCATCACAAGTAGCCCAGATCAATATTACCTGATACAAGCCTATCGATGCTTCATTATAGAGGATTCACATATTGCACTAACCTGAAGTGCTCACCAGGTACTTCCACTTGACAACATACGTGTCGCCTTCATGAAATTGCCCGATACTTTGCTTAGGCAGCCTGCTATAATCAAATTCCAAGATATGCCAGACATCAACAGAGACAGTGATTATTTCAAATTGTCTCCCATCGTCTCCTTCAATGAATCCATAGCCACGGCCAATATTCATCCCATCTAAGACCATGCCGACTGTTGTCTGGGGTACTGGTACCATCCGCATAACATCATAGGGTTTAGCACCAGACCTGGTTTCCTCCTGTAACAAGACACAAAGCAGTTTTCACCTTCCACAGACTTTGAAACCTATTACAAGATAAAGTCAAAGCAATTACAGAAGATTGAAAGCACTTATTACAATAATGAAAGCATATACAAAGCTGATCAAAGATTCAGCTTTGGGTACCAGACATAATGACTTAGGAAGTGAAGTTTATATTCTAGTGGATATATATTGCAAACCTTGGGTACAATTTCCTACCTGTGCAACTCACAGGGCAGGAAATCACTTGGGCAAATCAGGGCGCAATCCTAGCCAACTTTCCAGTAATGCAGCTCAAGGGCAATGCATCTCTGAGGTAAGGGAACAAAAATTCCCTTACCTTGAAGAGGCCTCTGCGACTACTACTCCATTGAGGAATGCACAGCATGCCCATTGGAAAGTGTGGGAAAGTTTATTAGGATTGTGCCTTCGCTCTCTTAAAGCTGAATTTTCCATAGATAGATATAATAAAATGCGGTGTGGAAAATAATGGAAAAATACTTTGCATGCCAAGCACTGGTATTAATCAACATTAAAGTTGTCACTTTAAATAAGTTATTGTACCACCTTCTGAGGCGATTCCCCAGAGTTCCGCTCAGTGGGTTTTTTCAGTTCAGTCCAATCAAGAAACTTCTCTTTAAATAATATTGTCTCATTGTGTTCTGTGAGCCTGCCAAAAATAGCCCAGTCTGGCCGCCCTTGTCCTTTTCTTTATAACCAAAGAGAGAGAGAGAGAGAGAGAGAGAGAAACTGAGAAAACAACACTGATTGACATTTTGTAATGTAAAATCAAAGGTAAAATAACTAAAGAGAAAACAGTACAAACACATCCTGCCTAATTTGAGTCATAATGCATAACAAAACATTACAGGAAACTTGAGATTTCATAAGGAAACCCTTTTTACAGCTTGGAAACAGGATTGTAGAAGTGTGTGAAGAACTAGAGTGAAGGGACTCACACCCCTTTTCAAATAATGCAAAAAGGAAACTTCAGATACTTAAGAACATGAGAAAAGCCTTGCTGGATCAGGCCAAGGGCCCATCTAGTCCAGCTTCCTGTATCTCACAGTGGCCCATCAGATGCCTCAGGGAGCACAGAACACAACCAGATACTTGTATCTCTCTGTCACTTCCCTGCATCTGGCATTCTAAGGCAGCGTATTACCCTTGCACCCCCCGCTCAAGGAAGACGCCAGACTGAGGTTGGGGTTTATTAAACACAAGTGCGAATCATGAAACCTACTGAACATCTGTCCCCCCACCATGTTTCCTGTTTCTTTGCCCCAAATTTTATATATTCTATAACAGTGGCCAGGGTGAATCAGACCATGTTTTTCTCACAAAAACACAGGATGCTGGGGAAAAAAAGGAAATCTTTGGTTGATAAGTAACTCAGATCCTAATGAATGAAGGGTAATGGGGTTTGATACCTTGGGATAAGTGGATTGCACTCCCCTGGATCCAAAGGATTGATGTCACAATTTGCATAGTCAAAGGTACCGTTCCACAAGTGTTTGGCTAACTGGAACGCCACTTTCCTTTGAGCAAGTGTGACCTCTTTCCCGTGCCAAACATATACTTCGCTACCAAAATCGAACACCAAGACCTGAATGGGGGGGAAAAAAGACAAAGCAATTGTTCATTTGGCCGTAAAAAGAAGGGTGGAAGGAGGACTACTTAGGAAAGGCTGAGCTCTGTTTTGTAACATTAAGTTGAGATTATAAATACAACAAGTCAGTTGTGGTGCAGATGAACCATGATGAACTGGTAATGCAATGATATTGCATCACTTGGACTTCTCGACTACATATTATTAGGTACAGGTGAGAAACATGCACACATCATCTCAAAGCGTAGTTAAGAGCCAATTTCTGAGGAACAGCAGATTTGCTGATGGCATCCCACACAAATAACTTATCTGATGTCTAGTGGCCCTTTTTGGCAAATGTGTATATTTGCTACGAACAAGATCAGTATCTGGCAGGAAATACAAACAGAGCCTTATCATCCGAGAGGGTTCTTTTCCAGGAACCCTTACGGATACAAAAGAAAGAGTTAAAGGAAATCATGCTATTAATTAGCATTCAGCCTTTTAAAAAAAGCTTCTTTTACCATGGCAAAAGGCTGTAGCCATTCTCCAGGGGCTTAGAGCAATTAGCATCCATTGGCTAAGACTTCTTCCCTTTGCCCTGGAGCAAGGTGAAAAATGAAAAACGGAAGTGATGAAAACACACTTCCGGATTGAGGTCTTATTCTCAGAGCTAATGAAACTGGTTGCAGTTCTCATGGCTGCAGTTGCGTTGCCCAGGTAAGAAAAGCATTTTTAAAACACCTTTTTTAAATGCTTAATTAACAGCACATGTTTAACGAATAGCCTTTCTCTTCTATGGTCATGCTGAGTCAAATCAGCGGATGCAAAAACCAAAGATGAGAAGGCTCCACCTGTACAAAGGTTTCAGAAGCACTGTATATGGCTCCTTAAATAGTGTCACACTAATAGTATTGTAATAACAGAATTGCACTACACATCCTGTCCCTTATTCTCTCTTCCACCTTGCACAATTTATTTTATCCTTTGGGAAAAATATATAATTTTGAATTGTGCATATCTATAGCCTGTGATACAGCCTGATTGCTGCCATTCATATATTCGAGCACAGAATTTCAATTTAGTTTTTTGATGTGTTCTATGGTCAACCATGCTTCTTCAGTAAAATGTAGCATGCATCCTTTCAGAAGAAGTGGACCCAGGGTCAGGCCTAGTAATTGTACTCCAGGGAGAAGATAACTGGGAAAATGGGAGACAAGGGCAGAATTTGGGGGAACCCCCTGTTTTAGGGGACATCAGAACTCTCACTGAACTTTAAAATGTCACTTACTATACCTCTTTTGAATTTAACAGTGTACACTTTGGCATTTTTCCCCAGTAGTCATCATCAGGAATAAGCTTATCATCAACTAGTCGATAAATGCAATTTGTTTCTATTATTGCAGCTTCGTACATTTCATCTTCTTCTGGTCTTCCAGCAGCTTGAAATGAGCGACAAGGCAAAATATTACCAATAAGCATTACAAACATTACAAATCTGTAAGCTGAAAGATAAGAAGCAATCCAAGAACTTAATGACAACAAACCAACATCATGATAGGACACATACAAAAGCTCCTTACACTGGTAACTTGTCTGCCCGCTGAGGAGCTTCCAGAAGTCTTTGGCTGCATGTGTGTGTGTGTTGATGCCTTCCTCTATGGTCTGCACGTAGGGAGCTCTGCAGCCAAGTTCCCGCTTTGTCTGAATTAAAGTTGCAAGTTCTGAAGCCTAAGAAATGTTACATGATTAAGTGAATAGGCTTGTCTAAGCCAATAGGACAATGGTTCAGTTCACAAGAGAGAAAGAGCGGGTACTTTCTGCTATTTTCATGAACCAAATTAAACTGAACACGGAAACTGTGTCACTTGTACATAGGCACTCTTGTTTGCATTTAAATGAGAACGTATTCCATTTGATTCAGAAGGCAAAAGTACATCCTGCTATTCAATCCAATTTTTCTGCCTGAATACAAATTTTTCTTTTTCAAAAGGTTTCATGTCTGTCCTGGGATTTTAACAACTGACAAGCTAACAACTGACATATTAGCTTTGGAAAAATACTCTCAAGGCGAGAGAATTTTTCCTGTCCAAACTCAGGTTATAGTTTCAGGGTTGCAAAGCTGACCGATTCAACACCCTTGACTGACTCAGTAGATGTCCTAGTTAAACTGGCAGAAGATTTTAATTTTGAAATTATTTTAAAATGCAAGTATTTACAAAGGCAGCAGATAACAAGCACCGTCTTCAAAGACATTCCTCCTTGCACATATGAAGCTGCCTTATATAAAGTCGGACCATTTGATTACCTACTGTTCACTCTGACAAGCAGTGACTCTCCAGCATCTTTCCCATCATATGTTTTTAAATTGATTTGGTAGCAATCTTCTCTCATACAGAAGGGGATGTGACATGTGCATTATCTAACAAAATTAAAGCTTTCCACTTTAGACACAGCCCATTCTAGAACTGCCTGACTGCAGCGGATGTAGCAGCAGCCAGGCAGCCCCGTCACCCGCAATGGGGCTCCTTGGATCACCCCCAGCTATTTTACTGGCGATGATTCGAGCAGCCCTGTGTTGGGCTGCTGGGGCCTCCGCTGGGGATAAGATCCGGCAGTGGAAGCCACCACCAGATCTCACCCCCTCGCAAGACCCCCAATGCCCAGGAACTCCTTCCTGCCCTGCCCAGAAACCCACAATGCCAACGAGGGGTAACCTTATGAGGAGCTGGCGGTGCCGCAGGGCAGGAGGTAAGAGCTAACTGTGTTGCATGTGCCTTACAGCACTTTTACAACACCAGTATGAGCGGTGGAGTGCTCTGGATGGAGCCCTTACTCATTTGTGAATGGATGGTAATTTACACTGATCAGGCAACTAAAATTCACACAATGGATTGATCAAGGTTTCTTTAAACTGGGAAATAGCACTATGTATGAGGATCATCACCTTCCTTTTATGTTATTTTACTCCCCCTTACGTTTTGGGATCTCTCTTAATTTTGGTCGTATGGTCTCTTATTTGTATCACCTGCAAGATCCAAAAAAGTGTAGAGCTTATTCCTTGGCCAGATTTAACATTATCCCATCAGCGGTCTTATATGGCAGATTCATACGAATACCATATGAGGACAGGTGCTGTATCTGTGCTTTGGGAGGCATTGAGACAATCTCACATATGTTTTTATATTGTCCACTCTATAACGATCTTCATGAAAAGTATCTGGGATCAATTCTGCCAAAAGTGAGAGGCCATCTTGATGAGGAAAAAATCCACTACATTTTGAGTGATGTAGTGGAGGACAAGATAGAGAAAGTGGCCCATTTTATAGACTGCATAATTAAATGTCAGAGTAAATCAATCAATCAATCAAAAAGTATTTATATACCGCTTTTCAACATGAAGTTCCCTAAGCGGTTTACAGGCAAAAAATAAAGTTAAATGGCTCCCTGTCCCAAAAGGGCTCACAATCTAAAAAATGCAGAACAGCAACAGCCACTAGAAAAGACACTGAGCTGGGGTGAAGAGGGGCAATTACTCTCCCCCTTCTAAACGTAAGAGGAACACCACTTGGAAAAGTGCCTCTTGCCCAGTTAGCAAGGGTTGATGATTCAACTATTTCAAAATAGTTCTTAATCATTGGTGAGGCGCCTACTGTTGTCTTTCAAATGCAATTTTTTTATGCCAATAAAGGCTTCTGTTTATTATGTTATTTTACATATTGCTCTGTTAATTGCTATTGACCAAACTGCCCCAGGAGAAGGTCACATGGCTATGGTATCTCAGCACATTAACCTTTGCTTTTTCTATGACATTTGCAAACTCTCCTGTCCACAGGAAGCAGTGGTGGGGAGTAAGTAACAGGAAACAGTCGCCACTGTTCAGTGATGAAGCTCTTGGTTCGACTAATCTTGTTTGAACATGTCTTCTTCCTAAATAGTAAAAACACAGACAAACCACAGACTAATTACGTTCCTATAAAAAAACAACACTGGAGCCAATTTCCAGACTTGATTATTCTAAATGACTCAGACAAAGAATATTCCATTTCCTCCCAATGCCATTTTAAGCACAATAAGGCTTAAGAAGCGAGGAATAAAGCTCTCCTACATTTTATTTTAGTAATTTGCCTTTGTGCCTCACTTTGAAGGGGAAATAATGATAAAGATGCTAGGAAAGCATCCCATAATTTTATTTTAAAAAACTACAGTATTTTTGTTCCTTTTTATCCAACAGCAAATTTTAAAAATGTCAGCTCTAAATACTGAAATTTACACAGTGCCTAAAAATACTAGCAACATTTGGTCTTGTTCAACTGTTTGCTATGGGCAGAGTGCTCAAAATTGGCATTGGGATATGACAAAGGTTGCCATCTCCACTAGAATTAATAGGGCAGAAACTCCACCTACACATATGCACAGAAGACACCAAATGATGGCTATTAATTGCAACAGGTTTACAGATACACTACTAAATTATAGGTTCAAGATCATTAATTGTACTAAGATTTGGTCTCGTGTGCTCCCTTTCCTCCCTTGCACGCTCAGCTTAATTGCTATCTCCTGGGTTGTGGCAAGCCAGAGTTTGGTCCTACAACTGAGCAGGCAAAACTATACATTTTTGCTTTGTGCTGAAAACTAGGATTTGATCCAGGCTTGCAAAGTAAGTCAGTTTGTAGGTTTAAACAATGGCTGACCACAAACAAAGTAGTAGTAACTAGACAAACAAGGGGAGGCATGTGTAAGCACAGAGCTTGTTCTTGAAGCACCAAGTCATGGATGCCATTGCCCGCAAACTGCCGTATAGTCAACAGCAATTGCAAGTCATACTTCTTTTTCTTTAACTCAACTGTATCAAGTCTCCAAAATCTAGTAGCTTGCATACTACAGACATGCACCGGTACCCACTGGGGTTCTGTTCTGGAGCCCCCCGTGGATATCAGAAACCAGGGATACTGGGGATGCCTTTTTAAAGATAGGAAAAGAGTGGTTTTGCTGCAACAAGGTAAAAAAGGAGACTTGTTTAATATTCCCCTATCTTTTTAATAGGCATCCCAGTATCCATGGTGTCCATGGATAATTGAAACAGTCGATACTGAATCAGTGGATACTGGGGCACACCTGTATTGTTTTTATCCATACCCAATTTTAGTTTCCCTAATCTTTTGGCTCCATATTTAATCATTAGACCTTGGGTTTATGCAATGACCAGCATAAAGAAAGCCCTGAGCTTGGCTGAAGGATATTAAAGGATCATCTTATTTGTGTACATCATATTTTTGCATCTCTCACAATATACAGACGCTGTTGTTCCTCCACTCCCCATGGGTCACTCACCAAGCCCCCCATTTCAAGACTATTTAAGAGTTAATGACAAAAGAAAACAAGAGCTCTTTCATATACCTTTAATCTGCAGGAGCATCAGCTTCTTGTATGGCACAGCACTGTTGTTTGAATTCTGTTCGGTTAGATTGACACTACGCAGGCTGACACTGCTGAAGTTCTCCTTGCTTGCTAAGCCAGCAAGCGCTACTTCTGAGAAATTGGAGTTTGCAGACACTTAAGACAGATATAGTAAAACAAAAGACAAAGGAAAACAAAAAGCAAGAGAAAAAGAAAGCCACACAGACAAAAACAACAAAAGAAACCACATTATGCTTTGTTTTCATATTTTATTTTATTTCATGCATAGCTCATTTTCAGCTTTTTATTTTGTTGCTGTTGAGGGAAAAACAACAACAGGTTGAGCTCAAATTAGTTGTTAAACCAAAGGACCTGACGTTTTCAGAAGACAAGTTTCAAAATAATTGTGAAAATGGAAGCATTTGACTCAAAACAATTTTTTTAAAACTCTTTCTATAGACAGCAAGACCAAGTGCTTATCAAGATCTTTTTAGAAAACATTTTCTTGCACTATGATTGAGTGGAATCCAGATGCGTTAGATGTTCTGTGGAAGGGAAAAAGTCACATTTCCCCAGAGCTGAAAATCACCATATTTTGTTAGTGTAATAATGAGAAATTCCCCATTCCTGTAAGATCACATCGATGATTGTGACATTGACATAAACTTCTATTGCATAGATGCCATTGATAATCACCAGCGAAGTCATAATTCCTGCTTTGCTCCCATCCTTTTCTGATCTTTAACAAACCTTCTAATCCTTATATTTTGGGATTGAACAAGAGCTGTGCTAGAGTAAAAAAATCTGCTTTTTAAAAAGTCGTCTGGAAAGACTTTTTAATAGGGACTTAATAACATTTCAGTATATCCTAATAGTCTTATAATAAATTCAAAATTATGTAGAAATAAAGCTACAATGAAAAAGCAATCAGAGTTGCAATTTTTAAATTCATTTCTGATCTGTTGATTCACTGCTAATATAATTAAGATCTACCCCAAATCTAGAGTGAAGGCCTAGAGTCAAAGCTTTTTTTGCTTCTGAAATCTATTTCTAGATCAATCTGTGAAACATTTCCTGATTCTTCCGAAGACATACCACTTTACTGAACAAGAAATAGATGTTCAACAGTTAAGGGCAAATTTAACATTAACAGTCCCTATGGACAGGAGAGAGTCTGTATCCATATACAGCAAGTACCCGTCTTGCTTTCAGCTTTAGCAAATCATATCATTGGCCTTTATAGTTTACAAATAAAGTATTTTGAAAGGATGGAAAATTAGAAGCAAAGCCAGCTAACCACTATTGACTAGTCTGAACTATTTAACTTTTCCTAACAGAGATCAGAATCAATCACTAGTATTTATATACCGCTTTTCAACATAAAGTTCACAAAGCGGTTTACAGGCAAATAACAACATTAAAGTTAAATGGCTCCCTGTCCCAAAAGGGCTCACACTCTAAAGAATGGAGAACACCACCAGCAACAGCCACGAGAAAGACACTGTGCTGGGGTGAAAAGGGACAATTGCTCTCCCCCTGCTAAATATAAGAGGGCACCACTTGAAAAAGTGCCTCTTGCCAAGTTAGCAGGGTTTCACACACAATGTGAATCACAGGAATCACACACAATGTTTTGCCTTATTGTAGGCTGTGTAAACCATGTAAGTTGGAAGTCGCATATCCATGTTTGATATAAAAGCAAATTCCCGTCAGCTTACATAGCTATGACTCCTGCCTTAATTTAGATTTCTTAAACGACACTTGCTACTGCAAACAGAGGTGAGAGATGGATACTCAACACAGTCTAGGGCCCAATGCATTCAAGGGTTCACTGTTCTTCAAGTTCAATTATAAAAGCCATATATGCAATCACAAAACAAAAAATCACTCATCTTTAAAACAGCAATTTAAATAATTCCTATATATTCAGACCCTGGAGATCCTATTCTATCAGCAAGAATAATAGTGTTTCTGGCACATGCTGAATAGTGTCTCTATTCAAAAATAAAGAAATGTGCACACCCTTAATGGGGAGACATCGACATCCAGCCCTACCTGAAGACATCAATCCTCAAAGCCAGCACCATGAATCCCCAAAATGCTGTATTTTAGTTGCTTCTCAACAGCAGTATACAGGAGACAGCCCTGGGACTAAGAACTTACTTTTTTCAACTTTCATTCGTTTTGACTCCATGAAGGCAACATTTAGCCTTTGCTCGGTGTACTCATGAAGAATGTCCTCTCTTGCAGCCAGCATCTTTAATGGGTTTCTGGAAGCCTGGACTCTGCGCATGGGCCTCACTGCACGCTTGTGCTCTGCTACTGAGGAAATTAGTCTGAGAAACAAAAGCAGAATTAAATGCTTCCACTGTGGACCTGTACTTTATTAATACGTCACTAGATTTAGACTCTTCTGGCAACATACGAAGCTACTGGCATCACCAAAATAAACCAACAGAGCAGCTGTTTCCAAACTGTGGGTCAAAGGCCCGCCAATGGGTCATGACTCAATTTTTGGTGGGTTGGGAAACTGACAGGGTCAATTAGTCTAAGTCAGTGGTATTCAAACTTTTTAGACCAAGACCAAGAATGTTAGATGACTGGAGTCGCCATTCCTGTTAAATTGATAGGAATCGAGTGAAGCCAAGGGGCGGGCTTAGCGGCCATGTTTGTGTGCCCCAAACAATCTAGATTCCAAGCATTTCAGATTGCTTTTCTGGTAGTGTTTGGGACTGAATAGTTTACTCCTGAAATAAAAACTTACCAAAATAACAACGTGTGATCGTGTAGAAACATCTGTGGTAACCATATTATGAGTTAATATGCAATTCCAAGGTTTAATTCCGCGTAATTATATTACTGAACACACCGGACAAAATGCTACTTGCTGTCTATTTAAACTCGGATTGCACTGTTTTGACAGACTTATTTTTTGCAATCTACACAACCAAAAATAAAGTGTGAACGGGAAGGAAAGAATAAAAGGGGAGGGTGGGCGATTCGCACACCCGTATGTAGAACACAGAGGCATGCTTGCAGACGTTGAGATTAACTTTTACACACGTGCAGGGACATTTTGAATCATGAATTTTTTTTAAGGAGGTTGCACAATCCATCATTGCCTGTAGCCCACAATGGACCTTTCCTCCAGAAATCGGTCCAATTCCCTCCAGATGCAAGACCAGATGCAATGATTTTAATTACCTGTGCAAAGTAATCCCATTTTTCGTACAGCGATTCGCACACCCGTATGCAGAACACAGAGGCATGCTTGCAGACATTGAGATTAACTTTTACACATGTGCAGGGACATTTTGAATCATGAATTCGCGGCAACCCCCTTGGCGGGAAATGTCTGAGTCAGCCATATTTGTGTGCCCCAGAAGCTTCAAGAACTAGAGCTCATGCCGACTCCAGTCATCTAACCTTCTTGACCAAGACCCACTTTTTAGAATGGCACTTGTGTTGGCACCCACCGGAAGTGATGTCATTAACCCGGAAGTGATGCTGTGGCAGGAAGTTACATCACTGAGCAGGAAGTGCTGTCATTGTAACATAATAAAATGACACTCCTGAAATGCAAATTGGCATTCTAGGACTGCAGCAATTGTACAACCATGAAACAGAAAGCAAGACTGGGACAAAATATTATTATATGTAAAAGCACTGAACTAAAAACTTTTTAAAGAAAACCTTCACTTGAAAATTCCAACTGTTAACACTCAAAAAAGGAATATAACAAGAGTAAGGTCTGCAGTTTCCAAGATGGCTACTCCCAGCTTTCTGTGACCCACCTGACATCAGGTTGCAACCCACCAAGTGGGTCCAGACCTACAGTTTGAATAATATCGGTCTAAATGCATCAAGGGTTAAACAACCTGCTACCTGGGAGGGAAGCACTGCTGCCCAATCACCATTATAGCCACAGAGGCTTGAACAGCTGGTAAAGTGAAAAGAAATTTAGGTGGGACTTGATGCTAAAAGGTTGGGGAACCACTAGAATATAGAATAATTTCTCTGGTGGACTATGCGGAAGCTATTAACACTGCTAATACTGTCGTATCTATTCTCTGCTTTTAAACTGGAAAGTTTTATATTTCACAGTCCAAGCTCCAGACAATGGGGTACTACTTTCATTTGCTGCCCTGGGTTCTGGCAAGATGCAGGAGACAGCAAGCCTTCTATCAATCAGTAAGATGACATAGTATTTGCTGGTATTTGACCATGAGCATGCAACACGTGATCTAACTTAGTAGCTGAACTCTGTCTCCAGTAGGAGACTCTGTTGCGTAATGCAAAAGGGAGAAGGTGAATTTCAGAACTCACAAGAGCCTTCTCTTCCCCCACAAATTAGTAGTTCTATGGAAGGAGTTCCCATCTTGTTGAGGGCAAAAGTAGATGACTGGGCAATGGCAAACCATCCTGTACAACTAAGAGCACAATCCTAACCTGGAGTTAGGCAATCACAGTTAGGCCAGCAAAGTTTGGCCGACAAAAGCGACACCATGAAGTATGTTTGGACCACTCTCTGGGTTAGAGAGGCCAGCACACAGACATGCACCATTCTCCCTCACTCCCAGAGTAGTCCGAACGCGCTTTACGGTGGCCCTTGTGCCAGCCAAACTTTGCTGGCCTAACTGTGCCAGCCTAATTCCAGGTTATGATTGAAGTCTTAGTCTGTCTAGTAAATGTCGCAATGTGATGTCACTTCCATGAGTCAGTAATGACTCGATGCTTTGCACAGGGAAGGAACTTCTCTGTGCAAAGCTTTGCACTTTAAAAGGAAGGAGAAACAAAGAAGCTCACTTTGGTGCATCAGGATCAAAGATGGCATCAAAGTCTTCATCCAGCTCCACAGGCATGGAGGAAATGGGAC
Source organism: Lerista edwardsae (assembly GCA_029204185.1). Classification (NCBI taxonomy): domain Eukaryota; kingdom Metazoa; phylum Chordata; class Lepidosauria; order Squamata; family Scincidae; genus Lerista; species Lerista edwardsae. The sequence continues at coordinate 21,735,692 of JAJKFI010000009.1, forward strand.
AATCCATGCACCGGTAAAATTTGGAAAACGTTTCTTCATCATCCAACTTCATCACTTCTTTCACAGATTTTCCTGTGACTGTGAGCACCGTTTCTTGCATCCCACCAACTACAGAGTAAAAACAAAAAAGATCCTGAGCACTCCAGCATGTTGTTGGCAACACCTTTGTTTTAAACGCTATCAATACCTTGGTTTTAACATCTGTCAAAGGAAGTGGAAACTTTAAGAAGCCATATAAAAATGTGAAAAACACAAACTTAATATAGTTTTGCTTCCCCCCCCCCAAACACATACAAGGAGAAACACATGAGCAGACTTGATGGGTGGGCGAGAGTCCTGAATGCAGGCAAAAATGCTAATAAGGAACATACCATTTGTCAATAACCACACAGCCCTATGCATGAAATATCTACTGTCAGTCAAGAGAGACAAAGTACTACAGGAGCATCGGGGTGAGGGGGGGGGGCTTTTCTCTGTCATTACAATGGTGGAGACTACCTGAGAACAGAAGTCAAACTGTAATAACATCCTTTTTCAAAAAAAAAAACAACAACACACAGAATAAGGATCTGTACAGCTTTGGCCAATTGATTTAATGTAAGAAAAATGAATGGCTGCAAGAACATATTATAAGGAAATGTACAGGCAACATGAACATCCAAATGTGCAGACTACAGAGTGTTTATTATTAAAGCCATAACCAAGGATAGCAAAACAGACAAAAATCATCTGTCTTCCTTCCAACACCAGCAGATACAGAGATTTTAAAATGGGAAAGACTGTTGGTCTCTAGTTAATTGGTATTTGGCAAGCAAACACATTTCTCCTGTCAACATTTATATTTTCCTAATTAAATGAAACATGCACATATTAAGATTTTCTTTTAACCACACAGATGCTGTACTTTTTCACTCTTAGATTTTTACTGGTCCTTATTTTCTTCTTGCACTATATACCATTATAGGATGCTGCTTCTCTTCTGGTGAATCGAATGATTCAAGAATACTTTTGCTTCCTGTAAAGTACTTCACCCCACACCCCACCTGAATTTTAGACCTACAAGCAGGTTACTGAAGTTTTATGATGCATGGAGGGTGTTATGTATGCAGGAGGATAGCCAGGGGTTAAGCCTGAGGAAGAGAGCTGGAGGGATTGAGCGAATCACTCCTCCAATCAGGAGCCCTGAGCTATATGAATCCTGAAGAGTGGGAAAACTGAGGGTGGAGTTAACAATATTCAGGGGTTGGGCTGTTGCCCTTCAATTCAGTTCTAACTGTTGCTTGTTGCAATGAACGTTCAAGCCACATCTCTATTGTCTGAGTTTCTATTGCATGGAACCCAATATATAACAGAAGGAGCGCTGCAACTGCACTCACTGTATCAAAGAGCAGTGTTGCTCTCCTGAACCTAGAAATGTTTTGCTAGTAGGCATAAACCTGCTACAAATCAAGAAACAGAATGTGACTAAAGTAACAGAAAGCAGGCAGGATCAACTAAAAGACAGACTTCATTGAAATGTCACAGACCTTTGTTGTTCAGCTTTCCCAAGAAAGTCTCCAGTCTATCCAGTTTCATGTCGGATTCCAACTGCATATCTGGTCTAGCTTCAATTTCTAAACAAAACAAATGAAGAGTGTGATTTTTTTTTTTAAAAAAAGAAATCATAGCCAATCTCATCAGGAATTGTGTGTTTTCAGTGACCCACCTTCCAGGGGTTTCGAAATGGGCGTTGTCGATTTCAGTCTGTTGCAAAAAGGAGATGCCACTGGAGTTATGGCAGTCGGTGAAGCTAAGCCTGAGGAATAAGCAGATTTGTAGGATCATGTTTCATAAGGATACATTTCTGTTAGAAAACTGTCATTTCTTAACATTCTACATGAGAAGCTTCTTGATATTCACTGGCTTGCTAGTATACCTTTTGTAAGCTCATCTCTGATCAAACATGCAGCATTTTAGGCATTTTAGTTGGGCCATATCCTAACCCCTTTCCTAACACCCTAACACCTAACATATCCTAACACCCTGCCTGGGTGGCCCCGATTGGGGTCGCTCCTGGCCGTATGGACCAGCGCCTGCTATTTTGCAGGCGCAGATTCTAGCTGGGGCTTACCTCAAAGCAAAGGGAAAACATCACCTTGCCCCGGTCTGAACTGCTGCTGCCTCGTAACGTGCTCAGGATGCAGCCCTGCTGCGCTGGCTTGGCTATGCCAGCACAGGTTAGGATTGGACTGCTCATGATTTTTCAACCCTTTTCATCTCACAGCACACTGAGAAGGCATTAAAATTGTCAAGGCACACCTTCAGTTTTTTGGCAACGGACTAGGCACAACACACTGCCAGCCGATGGGCTCACATCCCCCAATGGTCCTACTAATACATTACCCTCCCCCCACACTCCCACAGTACACCTGCAGGACATTTGCAGCACACCAATGTGCCATGGCACAGTGGTTAAAAATCACTGCTCTAACTGGACACAGGCTGTGCATGCAGTCTGAGCTTTACAGCTTTGATGGCGCACAATGCTTCCAGATCTCTACTTCCTCCTGCAGAATAGCATAAGCTCTTTTTATGCTTTGAACACGACAAAGGTTTTTGTTCCAAATGGAGCTGCCCATCTTTAAATGAGCTAAGGATCAGAATCGTGATATCGTAAATCAGAAATGTTAAAAGGAGTTCCTACAACTGAGCAAGGGCACATCCTAACCCATTTTCCAGTGCTGACATAGCTGTGCCAATGGGGCATGTGCTGCATTATGCAGTTGGGGGGCAATCAAGGAGGCCTCCTCATGGTAAGGGAATGTTCGTTTCCTTACTTTGGAGCTGAAAAACTGGTTAGGATTGGACCCTAAGATACTTATGGGTTAGCTATTCTAACAAGATGCAATTAAACACAAGTTAATTGCCAAGAATATATTCTAAGAGACATACTTTCATTTCTAGTTATAGGACAATCCAATTGTGTTATACCAAGCCAGAAAGAGACAAACTAAATATAGCTTCAGCTTAAGGATGCAAATAGTTTGCTTGGCTGCCGCACTGTCCTAATTGAGCTTTTACTATAATTGAAACAGCTCTGCAAAATAAGATCAAGAAAAATAGAGAAAAGCTTCCAAAAATTAGAGACACTGGATGTTCCTTAGCAATTCTTCCTGCTTGCTTTTCACTCCTATTATTTTAAATATCCAGATACAAAGGGATGGATAATTTCTTTACAGACCTTTCTTTACCATTCTGCCAGCCACAGTGAACTGCGTAGAGTCATTGGCTGCTCCTTTACCCTTTGCTTTCCAAGCTTCTTCCCGGACACTAATCAGTTGCTTTCTTTCTTCAATTGTCATTTGACTCTCACAGCTTTCTGGTGTCCTCTGCTTTTTGGAAGATAATAGGGGAGAAAACCAATGAATATAAACTCAGCAAATGTGAGTCATTTTAAAAAAAAAGCCACACATAATCACTCAAAATTTTTCAAACTCCTCCCTCTAGGCCTTTAAATGTATAACCAATATTAGGGCGCAATCCTAACCTGAAGTTAGGCCAGCAAAGTTTGGCTAGCACAAGGGACACCATAAAGTGTGTTTGGACCACTCTCAAAGGCCGGCAGCACAGACATGCACCATCCTACCTGACTCCAAGGTGGTCCAAACACACTTTATGGTGGCCCTTGTGTCAGTCAAACTTTGCTGGCCTAACTGTGCAGCCTAACTCCAGGTTAGGATTGCGCCCTTAGTTATCCAGTGCCTCTCCGTAATTTTTTTATATCATTATGCTCTTATTAGATGTCTTCTCCGTCTGTAATACACCTTGGGGTCCAACCCCATTTGCTTTCCTTGCAGAGTAATTTACCTTTTTGCAAGACTTGTTGATAGGGCAGCATCCCAGAAAGCTAATGCTGCATAAATGTTATAGTTTTTCACCTTCAATTTTTTTATTTCTTCAAGAAACTTCCAAAATGCATGAAGCCAGAGTTAACATTGCTGATTTCCAAAAGAATAGTATTATATGACATTTTGCGTAATCTGTCTCTAAACACACCTAAGAGGCATAGTATCTGTGTCATGTTGACATTTTAAGTATTTTTTTTCACCATAGCTCATCATGACACAGCAAGCTGTCCTCTCTCTAAAAACTCTTGATACTTTGCCTTCAAAAAGTTGAAACAAGGAGAAGCAACAGAAACACCTAAAACCTTAAGAGGTTTGGGAGAGATGCAAGAAAAAGAGAGCTTGGATAACACAATCCTTACTCTGAGATTAGCCTCCAATCAATTTCTTCAAGAAGATTTATTTAGAAATTCCAAAACAATTGTTTTATCTGCAAATGATAGACAGGGCAAAACCGGTGTGGTGCAGATCAGCAACTTGTGGGTCGTGACCCCAATGGGGTCATGAAACCTCATTTAAGAACTCATAGCACTTTCAAGCAAGAGAGAGCTTGGATCCAATCCAATAATGGTACTGCCTTGTCCAAACTGAGTTCTTGATATGATCCTACATAGCCTTTTCTCGCTATCTTTCCCCATCGCTCCTAAGGCTAGCCCTGTTCATGCTGCTACCTCCTAAGGCTGTTGTGACTCGTGTAGGGGGTGGGGGTGGTTGGTTGGCATGGGTCATGGGAGGAGGCAGGTCCAGCAGTGGGTCCCCAGTCTCATATTTTTTTATTTATTTCCGGGGGTGGTGGTGTCATGTCACGAAAATGTTGAAAACCACTGGTGTAGATATTAAGAGTGCTGAACCAGGCTAAATCCTCACCCAGCCATGAATCTAAGTAGGTGACATTATGAGAGTCATACATTCTCATAATCTAACCCACCAGACTTTTTGGGATAATAAAATGGGGCGACAAAAAGAACCAAATACCTGTGCTCCCGGGAGAGAGAACATAATAAAAATGTCACAAATGAAATAACTGATCTTGTTTTTATCGACTGTTAGAAGAGTAATGATTCCTAAGAATTTGATCTTATGTTTACTTGTCTAATGGGCTTCAGCCTTACTTATAAGTACATGTGCAAAATGTACGCACATGTATTATGTGTGCATGCATGCTCATGTGCAAACTGAACACAAACTTTACTTCCCATCCCACCCATTTGCTCTGTATGGAATACAAACAGCATGGTGAGAAATATGATTTTTTTATATAGGTACACACACAGCATTGTCTGATGACATGTCTATATTTCTATATGCAGGCAATTTAGCTATGATGTATATTACACCAATTTTGAGATGACTAGAGGAGGACTTATTTTCTACTCCTACCCTTGAAACATACATCTTTACACTTACCCCGTCTCTCTCTTCCTAGAAATAAAAATGTGCTCTAGACATTTGCAAGATCTGAACAGCAATGAGAGATCTATTTTACCAAGTCCAAAACATCTGCTTTAAAGCGAAAGTATAACTGATCTTGTTTTTATCGACTGTTAGAAGAGTAATGAGATTCACACAGAAACATCAATGCACCTATAAATCACTAATGAAGTCCAGAGAAGAGCAACTTAAAGGCACAGTCTTCTTGAAGCAGCAAGAGGAAATATTAAAGAACCTTGGCAAATTTTAACTAAACAAACTGTGACTTCTAAGGCTGGTCCACTAAACGGTGCTTGCAGGCCATTAATTCCAGAAACAAGTCTGCTTTCAATGTGTCCACTCACATAGGGTCTGAAAGGACATCAAAAACCGTATGGCTTATGTCAGCCTTTGTTGGAACAAATGACCACAGCAAATCAACATTGGCACTAGAACATCTATCAAGATAGTCTAGACCAGTGCTCTTCAAATGGTTAGTTGCGACCCACCACAGAGAGCAAAAAGGGCCATTTCCCCTTAAGGGGAGTGGCCCCAAAAAGGAATGCCTGGGAGCACTGCAGCGATTGCAATACTGTGGGCATTTAGGGGCATTTGCCCTTACCTGGGGGATCGAGGGGGATGTCCCAAAGTGTAGGGGAGGCCTGCTGCCACCTCTGCTGGCCTCCCTGATGCTTAAAATAGCTGCATGGTAAATAGTTCACTTTCATACAAACTACACAACTACATTAGTGTGTTCAGTTCCCAAGTTATTATCTGTACTCCTAGCTGATGCTTGTGCACATTTATGTTATTACACTTCCATCACATACGTAGGAACCTTACATACTGTCTTCTATCCAGATACTTGCCAGACCCAGATCTACTTAATGTCAGAAAGGTACCTGCCTCGTGTGCCTCTGGACCATGCGTTACTTTTCTGCAAAGATGCATATTTCTCAGAGCTCTGAAATGCAGGCTTTCAAATTATGCGTCTTTGTATACATTTGTTCTAAATGCAATTGCACTATAACTTGTTTTAGCATGTGTTTCAAACCCAAGGTTCATCCCATTCCCTTCTAAGCTAAAAATATATATAGGCAGCATCACAGGCAATGTTTCACCTTCCATCTCCAGGGGTGGCGCTCAAAGACCAGGGGGCTTGGTTCTCTCAAACTACCACTACTGACCTTAAGGAAAAAGAAACAGAAGTATCAGAAAGGGGGGCAGAGAGAGATAGAGAGAGTGTGTGCTTGTGCAAAGATGGAAAACAACCATAGATTTGCCCTATTTCTCAAAGGAACTCTTGGAGAAAACAGAGTGAGAGAGAGGTCACAGCCGGAACAATCCAATGGCTTTCATGTCTGAAACAAACTACCTGGATCACCATTAGATCCCAACACATCACACCTGCCCTAAGGCAGTGCCAAGGCTAGCCTTGAAGCCTAGTCACCTCTCATCTGCCCCAGGTACCCTGTGCTCCTTTCTTCAAACACAGAGGAAAACTCCAAGTACAAAGTAACATCACACCTTTACAATTATGTGAGTGACAGCTTTCTAAAAATCCAACAAGCACATACAATCCTGCTCCTGCGAGCATAACAATGTGCATTATTGGTTGCCATCTGCCATCTTAAGTCATACAAAAGCAAACGAATCTGGGCTACCTTCCGGGCTGGTATGAGGTAAGGGGCACAGACTTGCCTAAACTGGAAGTCCACGGGTGTGGAATTTCTAAACATAAACATTTGACTGTGCATAATACACAGCTACAAGGATATCAGGAAATTTTAAAGCTTAGGTACAAGATGGTGATATTGGAAACCACTGGATATTGTGACTTTTACTGGGTAAGCTTAAAGCTACAATACATATAAGGTGGAAAGAATTACAAATTAATAGGCAATGAAGTTATTGCCATGAGAATACTTGTAGCTCAAACTTAGAATTTCCCCAACAAAAGAACAGAGAAGAAAGTATGACACAGAATATGATGCATGAACTATAAAAGATATGAGAGGGAAAATATTAAAATATTAAAGAGAAGCTGCTATTGGACCATTGCAACCCTTTCTTGATTATGGGAATAGATATAACGCCTAAGAAATTGCAAGTAGGCAAGAATATTATTTAAAGAAATGTAATCTGTTTGGGCAATATGAAGATTTTCATGAACGTAAAGATTGTAACTGGACTTGCATATGCAGGGGTGCCTTGGTATCTACTGACGCGGTATCCATGGTTTCAGTTATCCAAGCATGAATACAGGGATGCCCATTAAAAAGATAGGGGGACATTAAACAAATCTCTCCTTTTTTTACCTTGTTGTAGCAAAACCACTGATAGTTCCCCTATCATTAAAAAGGTGTCCCCAGTATTCACAAGTTTCAGGTATCTACGGGAGGATTCGGAACGGAACCCTAGCGGACACCGGGGCAGGCCTCTGTGTGTGTGTGTGTGAGTGTGTGAACTTGTTTTACGACATCTTATAATGTACACTGGTTAGTATATGTATATTTTTTATTTAAAACATTTTAGAAGAATGTGCATACTGTAGATTGCTTTGACATCACAGTGCAAAATTTAAAAATCAAATTGATTGTCACATTAGACAGCAGCTGTACATGTTCAAAATGATAAGACTGCATGTAGCTTTTTTTTGGCAGGGGATATCTATTAAAAGTTTTTGCTACACAGTGGAACAAGTTATGCAGTCAGATGCCACAGTTCTGTACTGACTTCAGGAGCATAAGAAAGAAGGTTGGTGTTTTTTGTTTTTTTTTGGCTAAGTTTACATAAAAATAGGAGAGAGAGGGATACATACATAAACCAGTATGTATGAAATGAATGATACATACAGTATATGAACATTCAACAAATCATTGCAAAACCTGTTTAGAGTGTGCAAGATTTGCTCACCTGATTAATAGGTACAAAGGGATGAAATTTATGGGCAGCAGCAGGAGAATAAGTAGAAGCATAGACAGGTTCCTATGGACAGGGGCAGAAGCATATGACAGAATTAGAAAGGCATGGAAATGATGTGTAAGATACTAAGGGGGCGGGAGAAGAGTCATTATCTCAGGGCATGAAATACAGCAGTTTTCATGCTAACCATTCACAATGTTTGTCTTAGCATAATATGCCATAACAGGAAAATTGAAAAACAAGAACAAAAAACAACCTGCACACAAACACAGTATATTTACTGAAGTCACTTCCATGCAATTATTGAAAGGTTAGTGATAAGAAAACAGCAATGAGCTCTGCAAGGAAGTTGGAAGGCATGGGGAAAGAGCACATTGGATGGTCAAGGCAACCCATTAACCACAACAGCAAAGCTTTCACCTGGCACTGTGTTTTCACCTCTTGCTTGAACAAGCAACTATCTGTCATCTAGATATAGCACCCACCATAAATAGCCTGGAAGGGAATGCTGATTGTGCCCAGAAAAAAAACCACAGAAAGCCTACTTGCCTAGAATAACCCCTATGCATTAGAGTCAGGCTTACCCAAAGCAGCTTAGACATGGCATTATCATCTGTAACTCCTCCTTCTTCCTACAGGTTAAAACAAACAGGAAACCATTGCAAAGAGTGATAGAAAGACACAGCTGCAGAGTGTAGCTTGCATTCCAAGAGCCATTGCTTTCAGGCTGATTAAAACTCACAGTGGATGCAGTGCACATATAGTGAAAGCTCTAACTCCAGCAGCAAAGCAGGCTGCCGTCTAGTGGCAACACCCATGTTGAAATTCCCACATGTATTTTAGGTAACACCATTTGATATTATGAGTTGTAATAAACAGTGGTTCGGGATTACAATGCCTCTGCATACAGCCCTGAAAAGATCTTTGCTCTGGGCAACAAAATAAAAGCATAATTTTTTTTGAAGGATTTCAGTAGAGCGAGGCAACACATTTCAAGTCCCATTTATTGGGTTAGTACTCTAGCAGCATGACCTGAAGCTCACTGAATGATCAGGGATGCTAAATGGACTAGGGAAAAAGAGTGGGCATTTGGGTAAAGAAACAGTTAACCTGACCCAAAGGATTTGAACACTTTGCAAAATGACAATGCAGTTAAAAAGGGGGAGATGACATGAAAGCTGATCAACTCTAGTTATGAATCAATTCCTATCAAATATAATTTAATGTATGTACATACATGGATCTGAATTATAAACATATTAGGGGTACTCTAGAAAGTAACAGAGAAGAAAGCTAAGTACTATTAAAATACAGAAGTATGCTCAGACACTGGAAAGGTTGCCACATATATTGTGCAATCACAACAGATTTGCCCCAACCTCCCCACAAAACAACAACAAACAACCAAATCCTCTCCCTCCATTTTCAACAACTCCATTAACAATTTCTGGCATCATACTGGATTATAACAGTATGAATTTCAGTATTCCACTGAATAAATGTACACCGTATATGATTTTACAATTTTTTACAACTATCCACACAAAAGTTCATCTGTACAAGCTGTAACATTCAATATGCAGGTGGGCCCTTGTATCAGGGCCCCCCTTATCTTCCTTTAACCTTATTATGGGTCACTAAAAAAATCTTGCTCAGGGGGTGGAGGCAGGGGAGAACCCTATACAACATAGGTTCTCTCTTACCCACAATTCAGGTATCCACAGGGGCCCCAGAAACCTATCCCCAAAGATACTGGGGCATGCCTGTACTGCTGTGTATACTGCTTCTCAAGTCAATCAATCAACAGGTACTTATACTGCTTTCCAACACAAGTCCATAAAGTGGTTTACAGGCAAATAGTAATAATAAAGTTAAATGGCTCCCTGTCCCAAAGGGCTCACAATCTAAAAAAAAAAAATGCAGAACACCACCAGAAACAGCCACTAAAACAGACACTGTGCTGCGGTAAAGAGGGACAATTACTCTCCCCACTTGAAAAAGTGCCTCTTGCCCAGTTAGCATGACCTGAAGTTCACTGAATGACCAGGGACTCATTAACAAGTCCAATTAAAAGTATTTTCATACTAGATAGGCAACTAGATTTTGAGACCATCAACTTATACAAATTCTTTAATCTTTACATTGCTTTAGATAATACTCAAAACCTTAAAGCATTGATGTTTTCTAAATTCTTTTGGAACTGTTAACTAAACATTTCAGAATTTCTTAATTCCTGGAAAATGAATGGTGCTACCTATAAGCAAAGTTCCTAAAAATCATTTAAGCAGTTAGCTGAAGCCATTCCATTGCCAAAAAAACATTGCAGTCAAACTCTTAGGGATGTGTGCAATATTTGAAAGGGGTCTTTGATGTTTAAGAAGTGTTACAGACAGTTGCATGTTACATAGAAAAATACATGCAAATCATACTAAGAAATTCAGTATCAGACTTCACAGACTTCAATATCAGAGAGTAGCATGCAACAGCAGCTAATCAAGAGTATTTATAATAAGCACAAAATAAAAAGATCAGCCCTGTCCATTTCCTGAACAATTTCCAGTATACATCAAAGCAAAATGCAGGAATTAGAAGCCAATGTGGTTTTCTTTAGGATGAGAAACAGTCATTTATAAAGTATCAAGCAGATTCCAGACTGCATGTACTCTCTATAGACCTCCTTTGAGAAGGTTGAATGGTGCTATCCTAGAATAATGCAACACCTAATTTCCATACTAAAAGTGTGACTAATACTTGTCATGTAGAACAGAAGGCTAATTAGTAGTTATAGCAAAATGGCAGAGATGACATTCCCGTGGAAGGCACTCCTTTGAAACTCTGAAAAATACATTTTTTCCCCTTATACTAAGTACATGCAAATCTGGCAGCTCCAGAGAAGTTGTACTTTGAACTTGCCGTGTGCACCTGCGTCTTTTTTTTTAAACTCTCGAAACAGTAGAAAAATTATTCTGCTCTGGAATAGCCATCAACTAAGCACAGGTTTCAGCAGTAATTCAAAGTTGGTTTGCAATGAGGCTGAGCATTTTTCTACCCACATTATCTATTACAAGAAAATAGCTACCACTTCCAAGATGCTATTATATGCCAAAGTATGCCCACTATCTTCAATAATTCCTTTTCATTTTTACCAAATATGGATGTCAAAAGTGGATTTGATTCCAATGCAATTCCACATGATGTTCATTAGTGCTGGGGACTCAAAGTGCCTCACTCTGTACATTCAAGAATTGCCCAACCTCATTTTGGTGCCCTCCAATGAATCTTGGAGTTCTATACAGCTACTGCTACAGCTTTTTGACCATTCCTAACAAACAGCACCAACCTAGTTTGATGCTTATCAAGTACTACAAACACGGTAAAAACACAACTGATTAAGTTTTCATTCATGAAATAATTTCAAGAATAATTCTGAACAAGTAAGCACTTTATAGGTAGTGAGCAACTCTGATTGCCTGTTGTCACTTTCTGAAGTTAAGCGATTTCATATCATTAAATTATGCAATTTCATTATTGTACGGGATTTAAAATGTTTGCAATACACACGTTTGCTACTCTTTGCACTTGTAAATGAAATGTAAATCTTTTTTTAATGTGGCCAGAAAAATTATGACATTGCCTCAATTAAGAATTCTTGCGGCATAATAGCAAAAGACAGCACTTAACATTGTTTAAAGGTCAAATCCTGCTGCGAGGAAATGCCATGGCACAAGCAATAGGTGTTACCTCAAGAGAAGAGTGCTTGTGTAGCATAAATGCAGAGATAAAATATTTTCAGGTGGAATACTTTTCCGAACACAGACAACTTTACCTTCTTTGTAAACAGCTGCTCCATGTCTTGCAGATGAGGGACACGCTCAATGACTGACACTCGGCCACAGTCCTGTTTTTTGTTCAACCTGTTTTTCCAGTCTTCTTCACCGCTTTTCTTTAGAAGAGCCAGCCTGAAAATGGGGAACAGGAAAGAAAACCAAAGTGTGCCATTGAACAAGAGTCATCTTTCATGTTCACATAAGCTTTCACACATTACATAGCAACGAACTTAGGAGTGTATACACTCTACAGGAAGTGAAAAAATCCCAGCTCTCTGACAATACACATATTTTCAAACTCCCATTTACAATGTAAACACTTTATGCTTTTTAGCTATATTCCTGCTAGCTGGGCAAGAGGCACTTTTTCAGGTGGTGTCCTCTTATATTTAGCAGGGGGAGAGCAATTGTCCCTCTTCACCCCAACACAGTGTCTTTCTCGTGGCTGTTGCTGGTGGTGTTCTCCATTCTTTTAGATTGTGAGCCCTTTTGGGACAGGGAGCCATTGAACTTTAATGTTATTTGCCTGTAAACCACTTTGTGAACTTTGTGTTGAAAAGCGGTAAATAAATACTAGTGATTGATTGATTCCTAACTTTAATCTTAAAATATAATGTGTGACATAGATGCTATAGATAATTGTGTGTGGAACACAGAGAGGGTAGATTCTGAATCATTTGATACATCATGAACAATACATGTTTTCTTGACCAGATTTCAAAAATATATCTAGGGTACTTTATTCCCTCTCTTAAATACCAGTAAGTCACCATGCTTAGCCAATCCATCCTTATAGGAACCAAAGACGGGATTCTGCCTCCCGTCACACCCACACTCCTGCTTAGGAAGGTGGCTAACAAATGAATAATGATCTGAAAAATTAAATGGAATTCTGAGACAAGTCAGTTTGCAAAAGTGCTGGAACAGAGAAGCAAGAGCAAAGCAGAAAGCAGATATTTGTGCTCCGGAAAACAACAGGCAAAACAGGAAGGAGGCCTCTGTGGATCTCAGCACCAACAGCAGCAGATGGAAGTGTGGACCAGGCAAGATATGTGGAAAGCAAACTGAAAGAAAGCCAGTCTATATTTATGGTGATGAACGTGAGTTACACACATTCCTTCCTCCTTCCCCTCTAAGCTTTTAGCCCTCATTACCTAAATATGTGCAACTGAATTTTAGTATATTCTTCAACTGTAACCTTCAACAGCCTGTTGGATTGGAAGCACATTTTGGCGTATACACTTCTAAAGCACTGTGCATATTGATGCTGAAATATCCACCTTTCCTCCATTCCCAGTAGTATTGCCTGATCTTTGTTTTTCCTCATGCAATGTGATGTGGACCTTTTCCCTAGCAGGAGGATGGAGTTAGCACTGCAGGGGAAAATCGCAGTTCTGCTGCCTCATGTCCTAGATAGCTCCAATTTGTTCTCTTTGATGTATAAATCTACACACTTTATTCATGCCAGATATTCTGTGCCAGCCCAACTCTTAAGAGCTCTCCATCGTTCCTGCCTGGTCATTTGTTTTTCCATTTTTGCCTTCAGATGAGTGGGCAATGTGGCATTTCTCAAAGGACCTTTTGTGCTGAGTACATGCAACACGGACATCTCCTTGGTCTTTTAAAAATGACGGTGCAGAATTTCAGATATGTGAAAGTGGTAAAAACTGCACTTGCTGCTAGTCTTCAAATCAGAACCCAGACGTCACTTCAAAAAAAGTCAAGAAAGGAACAACAAAACTTACACTTGAGAAAAAGGTTAAATCAAGTCACTCTTTTTACTGGCCAGCAGATGAAAAACTGTCTCTATGAAAAGCCCTCAAGAGGGCTTTACCACTTAGACATCTATGGGCAATGCCTACAGATTTTAGAATAAAATATGGCCTGTGATACAATATTTATTATGTCTCAGAGAACTTTGTGCTGACATTCCCAAATTACCTAAAATAGGGTATATGCTTTTTAAAAAAATTGCCCAAGACTGTGTCAGACGAAGCTAAATTGTTGGTGAGGAGTGACAGAAAGTCTTGCTCACTCTTGCTGTCTATAGCGTTTCAAGCCCATTTTCAGAACTATGACTAGAATTAAAAGCAAAACAAAAAACAACGAAGAATGGGTAGTGACTCCAACAGCAAAACAAAAAACAATGAAGAATGGGTAGTGACTCCAACATTTGATCACAGAATAACCACAGCCATATTTATAATAAAAAGCTATTGTTTCATTAGCTCTTCCAAAAAGCTATGTTCAGGTCTCTTTAAAAAGAAGGTGATGTTAGAAAGGTGAATTTCATGTTCTTCGCTCCTTCCTTAAAAAAAAAACACAACACTTTGCATTTACATCACCATATCTGCAAGATGTTGCACCCTGGACAACGGTCCATTTCCATCCAAAACTCTTTCTAAAAAGTATAGCTGGAGTATTTAGAAATTCCCTGGAGAGGTTCCTAAGCCCTCCCAACCCTCCCACACACTTCACAAAGGACCAAGAGTTTATTTACCGTTCCTTAATTGACATGGTTTTGCTGGAAGCATCAAGGGTATCCTCTACTATTTCTGCTTTGTTCTCCCTGGAGTCCAGTTTTCCCTCAAACTGCTCAGATGTTTCCTGCTGCCTACAGGATACCACAGGCGCAGACTGAGAAATGTTCTTTGTTGCTGCTGTTCCCACAAGTTCTGAAATTGGATCATCATGCTCTGAGGGGGAGAAGTTTAGAAATAATGCTTAACTGCAGAATTCCTGCATAGTATTTGTCAGAGTGACAGATAGGTTCTTGTTACTTACAATTAATTACACTCACCGAAGTCACACATTAGGTATCACAACAGTAACTAGTTCTTACATGTCTTAGCAAGTCCTATCACATGTCTATGGTGTTGTACTCTGGCTGCAAAAACCTATCACAGAAAGCTAGTCCAAATGTTACCAAGCCTCAGTTTCCAAGTTTATAATTTGTGTTCTAGACACAAAGGTAAGCCACTGTTCATGCTATTTCCCTCTTTCCTGCATCCCCTAATATTTTTCCAAACAGCAGTATCTGAAGATTTATTGACTGATTTGATTTCTACCGCACCTTTCTCACCCAAAGGGTACTCAAACAATTAAAATTGGCTAACAATTAAAATACATAAAAGATAAAATACAAATAAAACTATACAGTAGACATTACAAGCCAGCCTGTGGAAAGGAGCAGCAGCAATAAAAACTATCAATTAAAACATAACTCACTAAAAGCGGCAATCATACCCTCTTTACAGGGCACCACAGGCTTTATGGAATAAAAGTGCCTCAATGGCTGCAATGGAAAGTTAATAATGAGAGATAAGAGCTCAGTTCAAAAGGGAGGAAATTCCACAGTACACACTCCATCACCTAGGAGGCCCTATTTCTGGCCACCATCCCCCTGACCTGTGTTAATGGGGGCACAACCAGTGGTGTCATCCTACTGGTACGCTGGGCGGGACGTCCGGGTGATCGGCAGCCCGCCCGTCATGTACTGCAGCATTACGCCGTTTGCGTAACGTACGCAAGCAGCGTAACTGGTTACGCAAACAGCATAACACAGTGGTATGCGACGGGTGGGCTGCCAATCACCCGGATGTCCCGCCCAGCATACCGGTAGGATAACACCACTGGGCACAACCCAAAGGGCCCCCTCAGATTACCAAAGGGAACAGACCAGACTGTACTGAAGAAGGTGGTCTCTCAGATACGCTGGTCCCAAGCTGTAAAAGGCTTTAAATGTCAACACCACCTGAAATTGGGCCAGGAAATGAACTGGCAGCCAGTGCAGCCACTGAAACAGCGAGCTGACAGTGTCAAACGCCGACTTCTAGCAACCTCTCGAGCTACCACATTCTGCAGTAGTTGCAACTTCTGAACTGCCTTCAAGGGCAGCCCCACATAGAGCAAAAAATCTATGTAGATACAAAAGTCTAATCTTAATGCCATTAGGACATGGACTACCATGGCCAGATCTGACTCAGGCAAATATGGACACAGCTGGTACACCAGTAAAATCTGGGCAATGGCACTCCTGGCCACAGTTGATCCCTGGGGCCTCTATGAGCAATTGTGAGCCCAGGATAATCCCCAAGCTGCAAACCTGCTCATTCAGGGAGAATGCAGCCCCGTTCAGAACAAGACATTAGTCCAGCAACAGAATCGTGGGCTTCTGAACCAGGAGGACCTGTGTCTTGTCCTGATTTTAATTTCAGCCACAACAGCTTTCCACCCTGGTATCTAGTGGAAAGGAGAGACAGAGCTGAGTGTCATCAATGTACAGACGGCACTCAACTCCAAATTCCCAGATGACCTCTCCCAATGGTTAAATCTGCTTCATCCAGAGGCCTCTGGAGCTGAGACGCCGTCACCTGCTCAACCACTTTGCCCACAAATGGAAGATTCAGGACTGGCTGATAATTATTTAACACAATGGGATCCAGAGAGAGCTTTTTTTACAAGGGGACAAACCACTGCCAGCTTTAATGCCATTGGCAGCACCTCTTCCCTCACAGATGAATACTCTGTCCACTTAGCCAGTCCCTCCCGAGCAGATCTAATGCAGAAGATGAAGTAATGTCCCAAACCACTTGCATACTATCCTATCAGACCCTACTTTGGTGGCCTCTTGGAAACATTGTTGGTCAGATGGTTTGAGTTCAGGGAATGCAACAAGTAATGGCTTGATTTGACTCTGAATACTCTCAGTTATTCACAGGAGGGAAATTCACATAACTCTCCAGTGCAACAAAATGTGAGATTTCTTGCTCTGTGTTTGCCAAATGTTTGCCCGCATGCACACAGGTGGCCTGCTAACATGCTTGCTCTCAAACGGTACAACATAATTTTCTGATTCTTCTGAAAGTTACCAGTGCTTCTTTAAAGGCAGGCCCAGTTCAGACCCAACCACCATGTGAGGCAGGCACAAACGTCACCACTGCCTCCAGGCTCACCTACCTGAAAAAAAAACTATGTGAAAGGTGGTGATCTGGCCACCCGCCCTCTTACCTGGCTCCTTCCTTGCACTGTCCCTTTAAACAAAACAGGAAGTGCAGGGCATGCCGGAAATGTGTTTCACCCTTCTGTTTAAAGGGACAATGCAAGGAATGTTCAAAGTGAGTGGGTAGGGAAGTGGACTGGCGCCTACTGCGCAATTATCTTGAATGCCTGAAGCAGCAAGGGCAGCTTGCTTCCTTACCCCTTTATTTGCCCTTTATCACATGCTCCCTTTAAACAAATCAGGAAATGGGAATGAGGTTCCTCTCCATCCACTGCCATGATGTTCTGAAATGACTGAGCAGAATGGCAACAAATGGGACCTTTGGGTTTTGGGATAAATGGGTTTTTGGAACCTCCTTTATTTCAAAATGGGCCCCATCATTTTTAGAATTATTAGTAGATGCATGCTGTTAAGATGTGTAAATTATCATACATGGGCAGTCATTAGCTGCTAATTGTATCTTGCTTAGTTTTCTTTATTATAGCAATTTTTTAAAAAGGGAATATAAATCTCTATATTCTCAAACAAAATTTTCTTAGTAGCCAGAATTTCAAAGCAAGCTCTACAGTATTTACAGTATCTAAATCACAGGGTTTTGTCCTTGAATTGAGACAAAAAAAAAAATTCTCTTTTAAAAAAGCAGAAACTGAGCTCAAGTTCAGTTGAAATGAACATGATTTCATTGTTTGTGTAGTGTTCATTTTGGAAGGCCTTCCCTGAAAATGAAAAAAGCCTCAAATGGGTTGATCCCAAAATAAGATCACCACTAACTCATTTTAATAAATAAAAGAAACGTGTGTGTGTGTGTGTGTGTGTGTGCGTGCGTGTGTGTGCGTGCGTGCGCGCACACACACAAACTTTGAACTGAACTTTAAAAAAGTTACCATTAGTAGGTTAGAGATCTAATGCAATAATCAGCATTCAGGTGATTAACAGATTAGAGAAATTAAAGGAGTGCCATTTAGTAATCATGCAATGCACTTAACATATTAAAAAATTAGTATTTCTTATAAATCATAGGCAGTAGGAGCAGTTTTAGATGAAGTATTTCTCCTCTTTAACACACCGGAGGGGAGACCAATGAAGGTAGAACCTGCTCAGATACACACATACACAATCTAAAAACAGTGTTTCTCCCTTCAGATGTGTTTCATGCAGGCATGTTTTTGCACATCTATTTCATTAATTCAAACTCCCACAATGAATAATTAGCATTTCTCTAATGGTGTGCCAATCCATACTGAGACACCTACCTCTGAACAGGGACATTCCTGTCACAATTCCCTCAAACTCCATCTTTTCCTCAAAGGACTGGCCTTTGACTTCCCGCTTGTCCTGTGGGATGTCGGTGACAAATTCCTTTTGTTCAGCAGGCGGACAAATAGGCTGTGGGCTAAACAATTCCATGCTGCTTTTTCTTGGGAATGCGTATTTCGTCTCTTTGTTGTAGTCCTCTGGTTTATCAGAAACAGGATGTGGAGGCTCTTCCTCAAAGGAACTGTGCCTTTTCATGCCATTCTCCTCACGTTTTACGAGTCCCCTGGGCTCCGGCTCTTCATGCTCTCTTGACTGTCTGCTGCTCTCTCTAATTTCCAGCGAACGCTGCCATCGTTCCATTTTCAGGATGTTTTTAAACGAAGAGTCTACGTTTTCAACTGAAGAGTGGTATCTCAAATCGGCTTTACCCATCTCACCCACACCCTCATCCTCCAATGCCTTCACACGCAGATCCTGACTATACACTGGCGACAAGGCAGAGACCATGGATGATACTGTTGTGACAATGGTGGGTGACAAAGGAGCAAGCTTTCCACTCTCACTTTGGACCTATTCATAATGAAATGGAGCCACGCAAAATATAGATTTTAAATTGGCAATTCACAATGCACAGGCTTAATAAATCATCTGTGTAAATACCTCAGGTTTTCAGATTAGGAGACAGAGATGGACCTAATCTATGTTTTCAGATTTATATACCAAGGAGCTCAGGGTAGTGTACATGGTTCCTTCCCTCCTTTCATAATCACAACAACCCTGTGAGGTAGGTTAGGCTGAGAGATAGTGACTGGCCCAAGGGCACCCAGGAAGTTCCATGGCTGAGTGGGGATTTAAACCTGGCTCTTCCAGCTCTAAGTTCAAATTCCTGAACCACTGCATCAGCTTGGCTCTCAACCTCATCTATTACATAGTGAGGTGGGGGCAGTCAGGAGAATTATATATGCTATCCTGAGCTACATGGAGAAACAATGCAATAAAGTGTAATCAATTATAAAATTTGGTAATAGGCTTTGCAAAATATTTTCTAAGCCTTTCTTAAGACTTGCGTACTGTGCTTCTGGGCATTTCCTTCACATTCCAGGTAAACGGGACAACTATTGGCAAAGCAATAGTTTTGAATTGCTTGATTTAAAAGAGCTCGACTTCTCATTTATGTTTATGGAGCCTCTCTCTCTCTCCCCCCACCTTGTTTCAATGAATGAATTTATTACAGAGTATAATTGCCTTCACAGACCTAAAGGAATTCATCAAACCAGAATCATGCTGTCATGTGGCAACAGTGTGCCACCCACAGGAGACACATAAGGCTATCAAATGCAAAGGCCACGTTAGGATATCAAACGCAAATGTAGTCCTATCACTTATTGGGTTTACAATACTGCAGATCAGTTTAATAAAATGTGAATGCTGGTGGATGCAAATCTCTACATTTGTGAATAGGGCCTCACTTCAAAAGAATGGATTTCTCAATGTTTGAGCAATGACAACATTTTCCCCAATTTATAAGGCTAACTGTGTTCAGCTGGCAAATAGACTACTTTGCTTGTACTTGCAAATAGGGAAGTTGTCACCTACTGTATAAACTAATAGAGGTTGCCACTATCCATCAAGTAAGTAAGGGACAGGTGTGCAGCTTGGGGAATTCTGGGCCCAGCATTGCCCCTGATAAACAGGTGGCAGCTGTGCTTAGGACACTGTTGCCCAACTTAGGTTAGAGCATCAGCTATGTTCTTCCTTGGCAATGGCAGGTCCGCCAGCATTATAGCCAGATAAATTAATGCAAGGTGCACATGAGGGCTGCCCTTACAAAGTGTTTAGAAAGATCAGTTGGCAACAGAATGCAGCAGATAAGCTGCCAATGGGAGCTTGAAGCACTGATAATTCAGCACTAATTTTGCACCTAATTCTTTTTTGGTTTTGATAAATACTAGTCTTTTCTGGTTCCCAATGAATTTCCATGTCCAATTCAAAGCCTTGGCTTTTATAACCTCTGAAGTACTGAACAATTTGGGATCAGGATATTGAAAAACAGAATGGCTCCTCCTATGAGATCTCATAAGAACCCCACCAGGAGAGTTCCATTTGGCCAACCACTGCCTTTTAAGGCACTGCTATTGTCAATCAAAATCAGTGAAATCGCACCGTCTTCTTTAAAAAAAGCAGAAACTGAAAACTAGAGCAACCAACACAAATTTTGAATTGAAGTCCATTATCACAAGTGCAGAGGATCCCAAAGTACATCTTAAACATTAAATGACATCATACAATTTTTACTCTGCCTATACTTGCCCTAAAACTATTATTTTTCACCACCAGGATATAAACAGGTTTTGTAATCAACACTATTGTGCTAGATTGGAAAGGTGTTCCATATCAGTTCTAGAAGTCTGATTCTTGGCAAGCTTTTGCCTATATTTACTGTGGCACAGTATGGTCACAAAGCAAGGATCAATAGCAAGGATCACGATGCTTTATTTAAGCACAACCTATGCAACCTCACTTGAGAGTTAAGCTCAACTGAACTCACAGTGAGACCAACTCCTGCCAAGGAAACATGCACAGGACTGGCTGTTAGAAAACAAGGAAATATTCTCTATACCCAGTGATTGTCAAACTTTTTAGCACAGGCACCCACTTTTAGAATGAGTCTGGGACTCGCTGGAAGTGATGTCATGGCTGGAATTGATGCCAAAGCCTGCTGCTTTCCTGATAATGCAGCAATAAGTTGGGATATTTCTCAGTCATTTTCCAATAGCAAAGTGAATCAGAAAGGAAAAAAAAGCCTATTTACAACCTTGACACAAGCAAAATAATCACACAGCCGTTCCCCTTTCCAGCATCCCATCTTCCCATATTTTCAATGATGGCTGTGCTAGATGCTACATGACCCACCTGAAATTGGCTCATGACCCACCTGAAATTGGCTCACGACCCACCTAGTGGGTCCCGGCCCAGTTTCAGAAACATTACTCTATACATACCTGCTCAACTTCTCCCAATGTGACAGGCTGAGTTTGGTAACGAATATTTGACCTCCTTTGTCTAATGTCCCCTCTGTTCCTTGTGGATACTGCCCTTGTTATTGGTTGAGACAATTTGTTAAACAAGGCCATCTTTTCTGCCAAGCTTAAGGTTGAAGAGTCTGGTTCCCCAGACTGATCATCTTCAAGGGCTTCTTTGATTTCTTCTTTAGCTGAAATCTTCTGGTGTGCAGATGCCTGCAACCTTAAAAGAGGAACAGGGAATTAGTACTCAGTGCTGCAAAGCATGTGATAGCTTCATAGTTTAAATACTATACAACGAGGAGAAAAACAAATTTGGGAAAGCTTCAGAGCAGGCTTAAGAAGAGCCGAACAAGTGTTGGCAACTTGGCCATGTGTAGCTGATCAGCATTACATGTCTAACTCAATCATTACTAACATAAAATAGCAGTTGCACAGCATTCATATGTGCCTCCCCATAGATGTGGCACCCTGAAATAGCAATGCTGGCACCCTAAGCATGTCAATGCAGGGCATAAAAATGCACGGGGATGCAGTAGCACTAAGGGCATGTTATACACTGATGTTATACGCAGTCCTGAATTTTCTACACTCCTCTATCCAGTTAAGACATGCCTACACAAGATTGTATTTGAGGCTCTGACACACAGATACATGTGATCTTTCACATGAACATCAAATACACAGCTTGCACAAATTCTGTGTGTTAAACAGCACAATAGTCCCAAGGGAAGCCCGGGGCTCAAGTATCTGACACAATTTTATCAACCAATTTAGAGACTTAGGGACTCCATCCTACCCTATCTTCTCACTGACCTAATTTATGGGAAGGAACAAAAAGCGGCTGTGCAGCAATGCTACTACTGTTTATACGGCCTGTGTGACCTTCTCTAGTGTGCACAGGAACTACTGATCTCAGTACTGCACCATCAATTGATACAGAAGGCATAGGTGGGAGGCCTTATTCCATAATATAAGGGCTCCACATGCATTGGACTTCTTGTTGCCCCACAGATTCAGCAATGCAGGCAACAGTGATAGCAACACCATTACAATGTGGCTGCACTCTTCCAGCATTCTCTATGTTCAGTGTGTACTGGTTCAGGACTTCTTTAGGGAGCACAAATGGAAGTAGGACAGAAGAGCTTCTCACACTTGCACTAGTGACCATGATAAAGAGAAAAAAAGCTCCATAGAGAGGTCCACAGTAGTTTTCCTTGTTCCTGGCTTAAAAGAGGAAGAGTGCTGCAATGAGCTTGACAGAGATGGCAGGATTGCAGAACTATGAAGTACCACAAAATGCCCTCTGATTTTTAACCTGTGCATTCGCTTGTGGGGCTTCATCAACCTATCACACTTCCACCTTTGGGTTATCAAGGCAGAGCACTTTGCTGATTTCTCACAGATGAAGAAGTCAAGAAATATGTAGAAGGCCTGGGAAGTGTACAAGATTCAGTGATACAAGAAGGGGTGGGAAGGGGCAAGAGGGCAACTCTTAGAGAATAACCCACTCGAACAGTCTTCTAGATATCCAATATAGGTCCATAAACTAAAGGCTCCACAATGGTTTGATATTCATACTTTGCTGATCCACAAGAATAGTTTAAGTTCTTTATTTTGCTACAGAAAGCAGAATAAAAAAAATGTCTGTTGGCAGCCTAAGTAGCATAGGACTGGGCTCCTGCCCACAGGAGAATCAGGCACAATCCTATGCAGTTGTACCTGGATTGTAAATAGTTCCCCCCCCCCGCTCAAATAAAATGGCTTTTATGTATTTTACTGTTGTTATATACTGTATATTTTAAAAATTGAAAATTGTGAGCTGCCTTGGACATCTGTTTTGGTAGAAGAAAGGCATGACAAAAATCTTCGAAATAAATGAATACTTTGGTTAGTCTTTAAGATGCCTCAGATCTTTGTATTGGGAAATATCATGTAGAAAAATCAACAGTCTTCTGAGCCTTGACTTTAAAATGCAAAAAAATAAAATAAAAAAAAAATGTGCTAAGCTAAATGCAACTGAAGCAAGCAGAGGAATTTGGTGTTTGCACCTATAGGTGGTGCAATTTCTCATTCTTCTATGAATTCAGCAAACTTAAGTTGGCGAACAACACACTGTGATTGTTAAATACACCCTAGGTTTTTTAACTTTCATTTGAAAGACAACATAGGACTTTGTTCATGTTTGCAACATGCAATCTTTCTTCTGCTTTCGACAAATGCACTCACGGAGAAAAAAACATTCCCAATTAGAAATCTTTTCAATTAAATGCTCAGCAAATGATGCTGTTATCAGTCAAGATGATAGGTACAAAAAGCAATCTTAATGTTGCACCTATGCTTTTATAGATGCATTTGCTTATCAACGACCCTTGTGCTCCCTGTAACATGCAAGTTGCGTCCCCCAGTACCTGGTAGGATGTACAGTGTTCTTAACTACAGTGGGATTGGGTATTCTTGTCAATAGAGGGTGGGCATTCACAGTACATGAGGCATGGGCAGATTCACTTAAAAAAATAGCCAAAAGGAAAGAAAAATTCACAAGGAGAGAGAAGAGAAAAGCATTAAGAAACGCATACAGTGTTAATTACGGAAAAAAGAAAACAGTATTTTTATTTAAAGATAGTTTACAAACTTTTTATAAAATTGCATTACCAAGCCCTAAAACTTCTCTAGACAAAAGTGCTTTCTTCCCCATGAAACTAAATCAATTTTCATATTCCAAAAACTTTTGAAATCTTGACTTCAGGATAGCAGTACCTGTGTTTTCCAGGAAATCACACAGGATGCACACAACTACAGGGTACAAATTATTTGAAGGACACGTTGTTTAAGTTAAGAAGATTTCTCCAACTCTAGTGTATTCTAGTGTGTAGCATATTTAAATCCCCCTTCCCCTCCAAAGCTCCCACCCCCTCGCTGGATACAGTGTGTGCCTTTTTGAACCAGCAGGGAAGAGTTGGGCCACAAATTGTGTCTCAATTCTTAACACAAGGAGCCTGAAATTGGTCTGCAACCAGTGCAGTAATGCACTCCTCCCTTAACATGCACACCTATCATGTTCATAATCATTTCTCAAAGTTACAGTTTATCCTGCTCTGTACCCTCTGCCCCCAAAAGGAACTAGATAGCCATTTCTCTCTCAAGCCACCTAGCACATTTCATATGGAAGTTGTCCCTTAGCCACAAGTCTTTTTCTAACAATCAACTCATAAACAATTCATGAATTAACTGTGATCTCACATTTAAGAAGTCAGCTGACTGGACAAGTCAACACTATGAATTACAGATTTCAAGACTGTGACTAAGTTTTCAGGACTTACGTAGCAGCAATGACCACTTCTTCCGTTGTAACAGGTTGTGTGAGCGATCTATCCTGCATTCGCCTTAGCCTTCTCTCCACCGCTGAATTTTTTGAACGCGGTTTTGGTATACCTTTTCCATCAATTGATTTTTCCATTTCCTAGAACCAGATGCATTCTAGAATTAATTACCTCAATGAAGGGAAGACTAGTAGAAGACTAACCTTAAGTTCAATGTCTCTTCATGCCCAAAATTCTGGGTAGGATTTCCATTCAGAAGGGAGAATCGGGATCTGTTTCAACAACCAAAGTTGTTTCCTCCTGGAAACTGAGCAGACAGCTACCTCTCACTGAGTTCTCGTGAGTTCATCCTACTCTAGTAAGTCAACATCTCGGATGTCAGTCAACATCAACATTGTACACTGTAGTACAGTGTGCTATGGAGGCACCAATAGATTTACATAGGGAGGGCATAATCGAGCAGTGTTTCTCAAGCTGTGGGTGAGGACCCACCAGTGGGTTGCGAACTGATTTTTCATGGGTTGTAAAATGTTTTTGAAACATTTTTTTTTTAAAACTTTGCAAGCACCTTTGCCCAATTTACAGAAGAAAATCATTAGCTGGAATGTTAACCTGTGATATCAAGTCATCATAATTCTGAATTAAAATGGCACATTTTCCTATTTTCTTCAGTAATTGGCATGCCGCAGATCATGTGTGAACCCAGTTTCAGCCTTTTGTCTGGCCTGCAGGTCCCTAACTGTACATCTTGCTCTCCAGTTCAGCCCTCTGTACCCTGGAATGACTAAAGGTTTTGAGGAACGGTCCTTGAACTCCATTTTTGGGGGTGCCTAGCAAATGTCTATTAACATGTCATATATAGCAGTGCCAGGAGCACAGACCCCAGATATTATTAATCAATAATGCACTAATTATTATTAACAAAAATATTTAATTCTAGATTTTTTTTCTCTAGTGGGTCGCACCAGTTTGTCATTTTAAGAAGCTAGTCCTGATGTGGAAATGTTTGGGAAGCACTGATCTAGAGGAAAAAGCATTATGCATATGGACGGGTTACCTGAGCAATTCACTTGCAAGAAGCTTTTCATATAAAATTCCCAATATGCTTTAAGTAACCATGAGTTTAAAAACTAGGGTGGGGAGATAGTGACATATACAAGGAAGCCTCTAGCACACATTTGGCTTCTGTGCACACAGACACAAGCCCTTGCCCCTCACAATAGAATGGCCCAAGTTCTTGAAATGCCAAGATAATCCCCATCCACTGAAAAGTGGGAAACTTACCCTGAAAAGCAACCTCTTTGCAGCAACACTCAGCTTGGCTCGCTCATCCAATTTTTCCTCATCTACCGAAAACAAAGGGCACGACATTAGTGTGTCTTTGGGTATTTCCAAAACACTTCCAAACCCTTTTAATGCAGCAAACTCAAGTCTATTCTTTATCATTTGACTATCCCAGTGATATGACTGGCAAGGAAGTACATAAGCAAATGAAGGTCTGTTCAGCTCTGGGCAGGGCAGAAGCATGACTTTTTAATGAGAATCTTAGATGCAGTATGTTATATAATGCAATTTTGAAGAGCCAAAGAATTTTCCTTTCCTGGCAGTTATAAGATAAATGCTTGCATGAAAAAAGAGGCTTTCAGAGCTTAATTGCTGGACTAAAGAAGTGAGTTCTGGTTTGTGCCTACTGGGTAAACAAAAGGTCCAGAGACCACTAGCTTACTCCTGCATGAACTACTAAACATTGCTTCCTCGTGCATGGAACTTAGGGCACAATCATGACCAACTTTCCAGTTCCTGGGTATGGGCAATGCAGCTCCAAGGTAAGGGAACAAACATTCTGTGACTGCTCCCCAACTACAGGATGCTGCACATGCCCCTTTGACACAGCTATGTCAGTGCTGGAAAGTTGGTTAGGATTGCCCCCTTTGTTTATTTAAGCCACTTCCAGCTCAGAAAGCCACCAGCATAGAACAAAATTTAATGACGTGCAATACAAAGTTTTGAATGCCTTATTGTATTAATGTCAGGAACTGCTAAGAAGAGGGGATATCTTCAGCATTTGAGAGTAAGGCTCACAGCCATTCTTATATTATAGGATAAGACTGAACATTGGACAACATTGGCATTGAAAATAATTGCACTGGGAGCACCTTCCACATGATTCCCAGGTTCAAACATTACTGGACTGGATGGAGAGGAAAGAGGGAGGTTTCTATGCTGAACCTGTTAACCTAAGAACCAAAGCTTGGAAATACACATTCAGGAACAAAGTAAGAGCGTCTACGCCTTGTAAATATTCAATAACTGCTTTGCTAATATCTCTAAGATGTAATGATGCAAAAATCCAGAAAATCACTGTCCTAGTCAGATAACTATAATGTGAATGTGTTCTCTTTTAAAATATGTATTGGAAATCCTAAACACTGCTGAATATTGGGTATCTCCCTTCCAGGATTTCACTATTTCCCATCTGTGCTTTTCGCTTGTCAATGGTCCAAGCGCACTCTACTACTTATTACATCAATGAGCCCCAACAACTAAAGAATGGGCTCAAGCCCCCCCCAAAGGTAGCTCAACTTACTCTGACCCTTGCTCTTAAGACAACAACAACTCAAACATATGCAGAGATGCCTAATGTTGCCTACATGATGTCTTTAGACACCCAAAACAATAACTCAATGTAGTTAAATCTTAGGAATCAGAAGGAGAAAAGCTTGATGGTTTCCACATGGAACAAAAACTGATGGAGCACACAGCCACTTCACCAGAGTATTTGTCGGGTGGGGGCAAAAAAAATATGCTTGGAGGAATATGCCGCTCCTCAGACAAATCTCTGCCTCTCTTAAGGGATAGCACCTTGTACTTTCAGAAATGTCTGATTGTATTAACAAATAGATATGACAATTCAAGTAACCGTATTACCATCCTACTGTATTTCTGTAACAGAGGTCAAGGCAAATTATCCTTTATCGTGTTCTTCAACCTGTGGGTCAAGACCTCAATGGGGTCATGAAGCCTCATTCTGGGGGTCACGGCAACCTTTCAAAGCCTTGCAAGAGAGGGGATGGAGCCAATCCAATCATGGGGCTTCCTTATCAATACTGAGTACTTGATGTAATCCTTCACAGTCTCTTCTAGCTATCTTGCCCGCAGCTCCTAAGGCCAGCCCTGCTCAGGCTCCTACCTCACAGGGTTGTTGTAAAGGCACATTTGGTAGGGGAAAATGGGGCAGGTGGGAGCAGAGGGTGGGCAGCAATGGGGGATCGAGGCACAAAAAGGTTGAAAACCACTGTTCTATATCATCCATTCTCTCTATGATCTAAGGAAAATGACAATGCAAGTGTACTCAAATTTTTTTAGACATGATCAATTTTAGGGTATCAGCAACTAGTAGTGGTCAAAGCCCAACCTCCACATTGGCCTGCTGTCTTGCTCCATTGCCACAAATTTTGCTTTTGTGTTCTTGCTTTTTGTTTTGCAGTTGCGATGATATCCCAGGGGGAGGGGGAAGAGGAGGAGACTTTGTCCAATGGTCCCTAACTTCTGACCCCTTAGTATAAAGGCCTGAAGATGAAATAACCCAGAGAAAGCAAGAACAGAAAAGTGTTCTTACCCTCAGGAGCTGGCATTTCTGGACTGAATGCAGACCTATGGAGATTTTACAAAGGAAAACACAAATTATTTGTGAAGAGAATCTATGCCACAGAACTAAACTTAAGCATGGTTAAGGGTGAGAGTGGGGACAGAAAACAGGTCTCAAATGAGAAGGTTTTATAAGCTTCTTTCAGTAACGTCTTATTTACAATGACTCTTTCAAGCAGGAAGGCAAGCAGGTCCAGCCAAGTGTTAAGCTGCATGAAGGAGAATGATACCAGACAACTCATTTAAAAAAAGGTCGAAACTTTAAATATTCTGCCGAATGTTACACAGGACTGACTTTTGGTTTAGAGTCTATTAAGAAAATGTAAGCCTTACCTTAGTCCTATAAACAACTGAAAATAAAACATTTTTACCCTGCATATATATGTATTTTGGTTGGTTACAGTGGGAAAACAGGTAATTTATAACTTTAGAACAAAACCTGAATTTAAGATCAGCCACCTCAAACTCCATTGCTTAAACTGAATAATATTTAATTTGCACAAGAAACAAAAAACGTTCAAACTTTTGAGAAGTTGGACTGCTTGGAGTTACTGGAAAGATCCTCTGAGTCCACTCAATTTATATATATATATATATATATTTTTTTGGGGGGGGGATATCGCTACTCCAGTGTGATCAGCTATACAAATGCCTACCTATCTGTTTCCTTCCGCTCTGCTGAAGTTATAGGTTGAGTCCTAAATCTCTCAGAAGTCTTTCTACTTTCCCCAGGAGAAAAATAGCGTCTTGGCCTTCGTGACCCTCTTTCGTGTTCAGCATTGGCAGACAAATCAGTACCTGATGTTGGCATCTCAAACTGAGATTCACTTTTAACCAGGACAGAAAGTGCAGAGAGGAAACAAAGAGTAAGATTGAGAGAAGAAGGAGGAAGAGAAAATAAGAAAAAGATGAAGAACAAATATAAGCATCCCATCAGATTACTTTTCATGCTCCCAGAATACCATGCACAGGAAAAGGGGCAAGTCATTCCATTCCAGCTACCCAACATCAGAACTTGCACTAAGCAAGCAGAAGCACATACAAATGAGAAGATTCAGGCTAACTCTGCCTCCAAGACACACTAGGTGGAAGTTGAATTGTGTGTTTGAAGTGCTGCAGAACGCAACTGATGTTGAGCTTTGTGTGCCATTTACGCCAAGGACGTGCAAGTGTCACACCCAAAAGAAAAAAAGAAAAAACCAGAAACATCACCTACAATTCAGGTTTCTTCCTGGTATTGGCAGTTTCCAAAAAGGCATTACGAAGTTGGGCAACAGACACTTTTGTGTCAACCACGGTAATCTCGCCATTGGAAATCTTGGCTTCAGTGCTTTGAAACGCCATTGCATTCTTTGCAACATGCTCCTTACTTCTGAAAACTTTTAATTTAGGAGAACCTGTATAATCTGACATTGATCGCATAAGGAGCTTATGCTTCACAGGGGTCTCCTCCTGCACCTGAGATTTTCCTTTAGCGCTTTGCAGATACATAAATCTTTCACTCCTTTCAGCATTCTCATGAGTCTTCACTTGAGGTTCAGGGATCCACTGCTTAAAGTGCTTCAGCTCTTTCTCAGGTTCCAATGACTTTGGTAGATCAATTGTAGACTTCTCAAGTTCACCTCCTCTGATGTGATTCTCTCTGCTCTTCCCTTGCCTATGACCCTCTGAATGCATAATGGGTTGTTTTTCCTGCTCAGCTTCCATACTGGAGTAATTAAGCTTCAGTAGTCCATGATTCTGACCCAAGTTACTTTTTTCATCATCCAATACAGCATCAGCTGGGAACCTGGTTATAAAGTTGGAATTTACCAGACCAGGGACACTGCTAAGAGGGATCTTCTCCGGCTCTTCAGCTGCCACCAGTTTAGATGTATGAGCAATCCCAGCAGGCTGGACATAGCCATGAGTTGGTTGGCGGACCAAACCAAGTGGTTGATGGGCAACCCTATGGAAAGCAGACGTTTCCGACTGCAGAGGCACGAAATTAACAGGCACTGGGCGAGCCTTTCTCTGAGACACACTGTCTGTTAGAAGTTCAGGGCTTCCACCAGCACTTTCCTCTTTCACCAGTTTCTCTCTAACTTTTACTCTTTAAGAAAGAAAAATGGATTAAAAATGTGGCACAGATGTAACTATGTTGGGGGTGGGGAGCATGCACCAACTTCAGGAAGATCCAACAATATTAAGTATTAAGCATCAGGTTAACTAGAGAAAGTGAGAGATATTTAAGAACCTTCCTAACATGTGTCTTCAGCCAAAAATTAATGGCACTGACTGCAACACAGCAGTTTTTTGTCCACTTTTGCTTTCATGCATTGCATTAAGAGAGTGTTTTGAACACGCTGGAGTGTTCCATGTCCGATTTGCTGAAAAGCAATGGTATATTGACCTAAGCTTTTCCTCTAGCTACATGCACAACTGAAATTCAAAACATTTCTAAATGGAGCAGCTATTTCTGAATACCGCCACTTGCTCATACTTGAATCAGCAAAAATTTGGTGGCTCCTTTAGCATTTTTTTAAAAAAAAAAACTAAATTACACACACACACACACACACACACACACACACACACACAAATACTACCACCCTCAGGAAAATCACATTATATGAATACAAAAATGGGGCTATTGATTGAGTTATAAACAGCAAGAAGGTTTTCAAAAGAGGTAGGGAAGAGAGACAGCCTAACTTCCATATGCAAATTGAGCCATTTTTATGACAATCTATATTCTAGTTATAGATGCATGTTTCACTTGGAAATGGTACATGCACTTAAGATGCTGTTTTGCATTGTAAAATACACTACAGAATGAACAGGAGTAGTAACAGAGTAGTATATTTATTATAAGTAATTAGCCTATATAACATTAAATAGAAAGTACTTTTGTTAGTGCTTCTGTGTATTTTGCAGATAAGTGAGGAAGCACAAATGCTATTCACAACAGAATGCATTATGACTGTTACCTGCAGTTTAGTACAAAAGGGTATTGCATAAAAAAAACCCTGAGAGAGTCTTTAGCTAGAATCACTTTTTATTACATTGGGATGTAGATTAAATCAAAAACACAGAATAACTTGGAATAATTTTATTCTGAATATTCTTGAACAAGTATTGTTTTTGAAAGTGTATCATAATTTTTTTAAAAAAATAGATATTAACAGTTACAGTTTTTCGGAAGCTACTGCCATATCTTGCAGTCCAACCTTAGGCATATTAGGACTATATTTAGTTGGACTTACTCCTAAGTATGTACAGGATTGCAAATATCAAAACACCTCTCATTTCAGTTCGATGACTAGCTATTTTTTCTGATACACCCATGTCTACATGATTCTAGAGTAGCTGACATGCACATGTCAACAAGTACATGTTGACACTGAAAGACTAGAGATGGGAAGAAAATTACATATAATTAGACATAGCATTCCCAACATTTAAACCATGGTTAGAAAATTGGCAGTGGGCTGAAAGATAATATGGTCTCCCCCCCCCCTTCCCGGCTCTTCGTCTCTAGTGCAATGTTTTCCCAACTTGCCTTAAATTTGCTCCCAAAACCAGCTAATGTTCCTTCATGTTTTCAAATTAAGGGCATTTCTAGTGTTTCCTATCAAAACATCAATTAGTTATGACAAAAAAGCAGATAATTCCACGGTGGGGAGGGGGAGAATAGTTTAACCAGAGTGGTTCATTAACTAGAAACTGTATTTTTTGATCCACTGCCATTAATAAGTGTAAACATTTGTTAAATGACAGTGGGAAAGGAAAAGGAGAGAGGAAGGCAACAGTTTGATTATTGATTAAGCCACACAGCTGCATGGTAAGGATACCTGGAGGGCCAGTTGATAAGTGAAGCTGTGTCCCCATCCGAATCTTTCTGAAGAAACCAATCAGGTTTTGTTTGCCCTGCACTACTATAGAAAATAGAGCTTCAGAGATTTGTCTGACAATATGTCAATGCATGCACACTCAATTCACACCCACCCTTAACCCTTATTATATATATTTCATGCGATTCATATCACCTTGGCTTGTTATAAATGTACAAGTCAGGCTTGTAAGTTTTAAAAATAACTGTGTCCATAACAGTGGACACATGCACAAAATTCACAGAACATCTTTGTTGACATGACACAAATCTTTCTTTTCCTAAGATGTACACAGAATGGACTGTTATACCTAGATGTGTTTTGGCAACATAGGGAGATAGTTTTCTCTGGTCTGAAATACTTATCTGAGCAAGTCTAAGTTTTTATCAAAAAAGTAGACCGTAAACTTAACAAAAGATATGCTGATATAATAAAACTAGTTCGGGTTTTGGAAGTTATATTAATTCTGAATATCCAGTTTAAAAGTAGGGTGACAGGTGAAAAAGAGAGAAAATAGTTCTAAGGAACAAAATAATTAGATATTAGATGTCCAAATTTGACATCTCATCTTATTTTAAAACTCATTATGAGAATGGTTCCCAAACTGTGGGACGGGACCCACCAGTGGGCCGCGAGGCAATTCCAGGTGGGTTGTGAAGCACCTAAACCAGCCATATTGAAAATACGGGAAGATGGAACACTGGAAAGGGGGAGGGCTGTGTAGTTGTTTTGCTTGTGTCAAGGTTGTAAACAGGCTTTTTGCTTTCTGATTCACTTTGCTATTGGAAAATGGCTGAGAAATAACCCAACTTATTGTTGCATTCTCAGGAACGCAGCAGGCTTTGAAGTCACAGTGATGGCACTTCGGACCATGACATCACTTCCATTGGGTCCTGGACAGACTGACATTCTAAAAAGTGGGCTGTGGTGCTAAAACGTTTGAGAACCAATGCGTTATGTCATTGTGCAGTACAACCTGATGCATGTTTATTTGAAAGTAAACTCCATTGTGTTCAGTGAGGCTTACTTCCAAGTATGCATAGGATTAGAACCCAAGTTAAAGAGTATCCTTTACTGCTATGACACCTTGAGTTTTTATTTATTTATTTATTTAATTTATTCTTATAGCCATTAAAGAACTGGACCTGAACAGCTTGTTTCTCCCCCCCCCCCCCGCTTCTATCACAAGATGTCCTTCAACACCATGAGAATAAGCAAATATGCAGACTTAGTCTTTTCTCACTTGTGAAGAGGGAATGGAGTGGAAAGGAGTGGAATGTATACAAGTATTGAACTTGGCAATGAAAAAAAATGCAAACATCAAGTACTTCCTAATTAGGTATTACACTCTGTGCTCTCATAACAAAGCTTGCTTTCTGATGGACACTCATAAAAAGCAAGTTGCATTCATCTTCAAAGTCAGCCATATCAAGCAGCTGCTAAAATCCAATGACAACCATATTTGCATTGATCCTATGGTCACCATTCACATCTCTAAAAGCTGATGAGATCTAGATGGGTATGTAAGTGACAGAGCTTGCTGGGATGAACTAGCTTAAACTTTCCAATAGAGCAGTTTTAGTTGAAGTCACAGTGACCTGACCGGCAGTCCACAACGGAAAGAATAAAGGAAGCCAAATGCACTAACTCTGTCCCAGATCTGTATCATCTGTGCTCTGCTTTAATATGCTAAGGCTCATGCTCCTTCCCTCTCAATCTGAAAGGGAATTACATACAAAAATGAGCACACAAGACAAAGATGATAAAATCACTCCCAACTGGAAATGTTTAATTGGCCCAGAGACAGAAGGTATTGGAAAATTAATGAATAGTTGTATAATGTGTGTCAAAGATCTAGGCACACATGTTACACTAAAGATGTTCTAGTTGCTGTTGTAAATGGGAATGTAACAGTTTTGAAATACATGTAACAGGATTGACAGAATTTTTGCCTTTCCCACGTTGCTTCAAAGAACGTATAAAAAACACTAGGAATACAACTAAAGTTCATCTGTTTTGTCAAAAATAGTTTGGGAGAGGGGAAGAAATAGTTTTCGCCAAACCGCTAAAAATGTTCACCATTCTTCAAAGTGGTTCATTGTCACAGTTTGCCCTATTTTCTGCTTCTCTTTCTTTTGGTTAAGGCTTCTCTAGAGGGATCTCAGTCATCAGCTTTTATACAACCACTACGATGGTACCGTAGTACTATGTAGCCAATCAGATTCAGCTATATGTTTATGTCATTGAGGGCAGAGTGAAGACAATATTTTCTGAACAACAAACACTTTTGTACACTTTCACAGCAACCTTCAAAATGCGCTTGGGTGTGCCTTTTGACACTGCTGAAAGTAATATTCCTTTTGCTTATCCCTAATAAACCTATCCACTTGGTTTGGCTTCTTGCATAATGCCATACAACAGGAATGACCGGATGAAGACAACAGTGGAGGTGGCAGTGACCCTATCACTTCAGATATGTGCACAGTAACTCTAAAACACTGGAATGCCACAATGGTTAGAAACCCTGTTTTTGTGGCATTTCATTGCTCCAGAAATTTAGGTTCATTGTAGGGCATAATTAATGCCCTCTACCACATTCAAAGCCACAGCAAATTAAGAATTACTACTTTTGCCTCATTTTGGAATGTTGCCAAGTTATAATGCAATTAAACACGAAGACTGCAAAGTAACAAGATTGCATTTGCCCATCACCAGTTTAAAGTCTTATTGAATAGGATGAATGCATCCATGTACAATCCACTTAAACTGAAGTACTCGCACTTAAGATTTGTCACACTGATGCCAATGGCCATATTTATAAGTAACTTATTCAAAAACTGCCAAAGATATGCAAAGAATTCTAGAGTTTGACATGAAAATTGGCTTGGTTGCTGGTATAGCCTTAAGCTGTTTTCTCCAGTTTCCAGAGAGCCTTTATTTAAGAAGAAAACAACCTCCCCTTTGAGCCTAGGATAGATGTATATATTTATGTCTGGGATGAGAGAAAGTCTTATTATAATTGCTACGGGTGGAAATTATTACAGCATCCTTCTGAGAAGGCTCTATGTTTGAATGTGCGTCATTAGAATCCATTTTGATCAGTCAGTCTTCAATGTCAGTTTGGACTGATCTGTTTCCATGTTAACTTGCCAATGCAACTAAGGCAACATTTTTGGACATCTGAATCCAATCAATCCAACTCCATTAAGACATTGTACAAAGCCCTTCCTGAAACTGGCTCTCCGTTGCTCTTTGCCTTCGACACTTGTTCATACTCCTACCATAATCCTTGTCGGCTTTGGTAATGGTACTCAATCACAGCTTCTTCTCTCATGTTCCTTTAAAGCCTGCCCCAGATTGTTTTACACCACTCTTCATAACGCAACATAGGACACAATCCTCATCTAATTTCCAGCACTGGGGTAAGGGCAATGCAGCTCCGAGGTAATGGAACAAACATTCCCTTACCTTTAGGAGGCCTCCATGATTACTATGGCAGCGCAGAATGCAGAATATGCTCAATTGGCACAGTTATATCAGTGCTAGAAAGTTGGTTAGGTTAGGATTGTGCCCACAGTTCCTTGACATAAACAGGTGGAGCCTTTTTATACATGAGGGTTCCATTCCTGGAACCCTCATGATAAAAAAATCTTTGGGTTAATAGGATCAACCTGCTTTTAGTTTGCCCAGTATCTCCTAGTCGATCTAAAGAATCCCAGTCTCTTTTCAAAATGTGGTGCTGAAGGCAGAATCTGTGGTTGACTGAATTTGTGAATTGTTTCCCCATTATTCTACAATAATCCTTTTGGTTTATTAGATGAGTATGTGTTACACTCTCAGCTCAAACATTGTAATATAACTTTTTTTTTGTTACGCCATCTCAAACAGTTCTTGCTTCTCTTCAAAATTATATTGCTAGGAATAAGCACTATGGTCCAAATAATGTGTCTTTTTCAGAATAATAATTTCCAATGTCCAGAACTTCTTAACATTTATGTGAGGATTGTGTTGAGTATTGATTTCAGCCGACATAAAATTAAGACCAGATCTACATAATAGCCACTTAGCTGCTTCTGGAAAATGGCAGCTCCATATTTAATTTTTTTTTTTTACAGACTGCAGCACCTCAGACCACTTGCCTGCACCACATCATCTTAACTACATGGAGATTCCACCTCCCCACCAGCATCATCCCACAATTCAGTCCTAAATCTTATAAAAAATTCTACCCAACCCCTTTTTTCCTAAGGTTGCTTAAAATGAAAACAAGCAGCAGGAAACTAAACAAAATCCAGTTCTTCAAACTTCACTAGAACACCAGCAAGGAGGTTCTAATGAAGGCAGTGAATTTCTCTGGGGCACTGCCACTGAGAAAGCCCCCTTACTCATCTTTGCCAGCTCAACTTCAGAGAGCGGCAGGACACTTTAGCAAATCTCCTTCCCATCTTAATGAATGGGTAGATTCATAAAGTAGTTTTTTTATGGGGGAAGGGGGGGGGAAAGAGGTGATTGCCATTTTTTAGTGAAAGTCATGCGCTGAAATGTATCAGGTTATTCTTGCCTGTGATAGATATGCATTATTTACTTGCTTTGATTTGGATTATTTGACATCTTCACTATGTTCACATATGGTAACATGATAAAATATGTTTGCTTAAAAAAAGTAATATGCAGTTTGATCACTGCTTTCTTCTCTAAATTCATTCTCCCTTTCTGCACTAACCACAAACTTCTCACAATCTTCAAGGTAGTTCTCAAGTCTAGCAGAGCCTTAGGGGTTTGGTCTCCTGTTACTTACTGCTATCTCATGTAAAAAGTCTACTTTCATAACACTAGTATATAGATTTAATGTCAGTATCTCCTGCTGTCCCAGTGGATTTCCACCACCCTGCCTAGCTGCCTTTTTCTGAGAGCATTCCGACCTTTCCTGGGCCATTTGTGTCAAAACTGTTGAGACGTTTGTTCCAAATGCAATCTTCTCATCTTTAATCATTACAATACTGTACGGATTTTGAACTGGCACCACAGCTAGTGACACCACTCTAAAAACAGCAACCGTCAACAGCACACTTACCCTAATCTGGTGTCACTGAGGGAATGACTTGGTGAAGCTAGCTGCTTTGGTGACGAAAGGGAAACCCTGCGAATTAGCTTTGGCGAACTTGGCACTTCAGTTTGGGAAGAATCATGGCCAGAAAAAGAGACAGATGTGGAATTCTCCAACGCAGAGGATAGGTCATGCCTACCAGAACTAGGCTCTGGCGCTTTTCTCTGGTTCTCATTCAAATGCAATTTTTCCCTCTCAGCGGAACTCTCTCTGTCCTGTCCAAAATGCTCTTTTGACTCAGAAGCATTAATCCGCATCTCCTTGTGTTCATTCCTCACTGAGTAGAGAGAACCGTAATCTTTGCCTTCATTCTCCCGTGCCTCACTCTTTGGTACTCTTTTCTCAACCCCATCTTGTTCTTTCCTTGTTCTGGTGTACTTGGATAAATACTCCGAGTCCACATCTGAATCTATTGAGAGTCCATATTTTTCAGCCAACTGTCGGCGTCTTTCTGCCTTGTACCTAGCTATCCTTTCTGCTTTGGAGTCAAGTTCCTGGGTATCCATAACTATCTGATTGTAAGAAGGTGGTTTGGTTTTTCCTCCAGTAGATTCTGCTTGGTATCTGGATCTAGGCTGATTCTCTACTGAAGAATCTGAGGTATCTTCTTCCTTTGACCTTCCTAGAACAACACAGAAGAATCAGCAACTTCCTATATTTTTTCTCGAACAGACCAAAACAAAACAAAAAATCACAGAACGTTTTCAATATTATCAGTTCAGGCAGGTATAGAATTGCTAGGGCTGTATAAGTTGCTTATTACTGAACTTCAACTACCTAGAAAACCAGCAAAATGGTAAGTAAACTTACCAGAATAAGAGAATAGTTTATACACCATGCTTATTTCAACTCAATTACTTTCTTACATGAACTCTGGGCCAGGAAATTCCTAGTTATATGGTATAGTTGAACTCCTCACTATTCACTCAACGTTTTGTACTGGTAGCACCAAAGTTAAATGTTGTGTTCACTTAGATAGGAGGCATCCTTACTTAGGGCATAATCCTATACTGTAGTGGAACAGGCAGGCCAGGGGGCCTGCGCTGTATCCAGCACAGTATACAGGAGGCTGGAGCCTCCCCTATGGGCTCCTCGGATCTGCCCCTGCTAAACAGCAGGCGCAGATCCAAGGAGACTGCACGGCCTGAATTGGGGCCGTGCGGCTTAGGATTTGGCCTTATGGATGAATCCCAAGCCTGCCCCCTCCCAGGCCGGTACGCCTGCTAGTCCGCCCCCCACCCCCCCAGGAACACCCTCCCCCGCCCACTCCCTCCCTCCCGCTGCATCATGCAGAGGACGCGCAGCACGTGGGCATTCTGAGGCCAGTGCTCCAGGCAGTGCCGGTCCCGGAGTGTTGGCACCGAGGTGGGGGTACTGCTCGGCGCCACTGTGTAGGCGCCAATGACATAGCACTAATGACATCTATAGGATGGTGCTGCCCCAAAGGAACAACTTAGAAGAAAAGAACCATTTAGAAGTCCAAGTTGTATTTTTAAAACCTAGCGCACAATTACGTAATAGGAGTGCTGCTGAATTGGACCAAAAAGCCTATCCAGCAGTCTGACTTTCCATGATGGTCACACCCATATGATTCTAGAAGGCTCACAAGGCGGGCACAAGGGCAATAAGCATTTCCTGCTATTCCCCACCAGCAACTGGTACTGAGTGATACGCTGACCATGTAAGTCCTATATAGCTATCATGGTATTCCCATGGATCCATTCCCATGAATTTACTGAACTTCCATTTGCAGCCATTCACTTCTACAACTTGCAGTACAAATGATCAAGTGATAAAGGAAATAAGGTATTTAGGACTAGATGCCCTTCATAAAAAAGAAAAAAACACAAAAGGCAAGGATTGTACATGACTCAGGCAAACAATTTGCCGCAGCACTTGCAATCAATGATATGACATATCAGAAACACATTTCTTACCAAAGTGAGGAGTATATGGATCTGCTGCACGCATGTATCTTGGTGTATCTTCTTCTAATAAACGATGGGTAACCAATCCAGGACAGTTTTGTAAAAGGATGGGCTGAGCATCATTTTCAATTCCCTCTAAACGCCTAGCTATCCTCTCTTTCCTGAGAAAGAAAATATTGCACCAGACATATTGACTAGGGAACTAGAAAGTTGTGATAAAGCTGCAGAAGCAAGTTAAACAGATCATCTGTTTCATCTGCATTTTGACACAATGTAGATAAAGACGTAGACTTACCTTTTCATTTCCAAGGAATCCTGTTGGTTTGGTTCAAAAAGTTTTCTTAATTCAGAAACTAAAAACAAAACAAACCCACACAAATATTAGAAACTCCAAACTCTGAATAGAAAATCTTTGATTTTTCACAAAATAGGTAAAGGTTTCCCCACAACCGAATGGTCTAGTCATGACCGA
Organism: Lerista edwardsae; assembly: GCA_029204185.1. Classification (NCBI taxonomy): domain Eukaryota; kingdom Metazoa; phylum Chordata; class Lepidosauria; order Squamata; family Scincidae; genus Lerista; species Lerista edwardsae. The sequence goes on from JAJKFI010000009.1 coordinate 21,775,370, forward strand.
CTGTAGGGGGCAGTGCTCATCTCCGTTTCTAAGCCTGAAGAGCCGGCGTTTGTCCAAGGACAAGCTTCCGTGGTCATATGGCCGGCACGACTATATACCATAGCGCACGGAACACCATTATCGTCCCACCGAAGTGTTACCTATTTATCTACTTGCATTTTTATGTGCTTCCAAACTGCTACGTTGGCAGGAGCTGGGACAAGCAACGGGAGCTCACTCCGCCGTGTGGTCTTGAACTCCCAACCTTCCGATCAGAAAGCTCAGCAGAACAGCGGTTTAATCCGCAGCGCCACCACGTCCCTTTCACAAAATAGTTAAGTACTAAATCTAATAGAGGTTAAGGAAGAGACACCTTAACTGTATTTTTTTGCACAGTTTTTTGCTTGTGTTTTTCATTTTCACTAATTTGACAAAAAAAAATCATTATATAGTTTGCAAGCCTTGCATTAGCAGCCCCACTTCTGTAGCCATTCCACATGGCTGATTCTATGGGACTAGATAGACATCGAGGTCGCCCCTCTTAGAGCCCAATCCAGAGCCCTTCAGCGTGAGCGGTAAGAATGTACCGCTTGTACTGCTGTAGCCCAAGGCACTGTAAAGCACCTCCAACACCATCGCTAATGTGTTACCGCAGGCGCTGGGGTGGCGCCATGGTGACACCCGCCATGGGCATGCGAGATGGGGCACCACTCACTGGCAAGTGGCGAGTCTGCTGCTCTCCTGCTATGTGGCCTTTTCGGGTGGGGGGGTAATGCTTTCGGGGGGGGGGGAGGGGTGGAGCAGGGGGCAGGACTGGGATGGGATTCTTGCCGCTGGTTCTCAACCTCCATATAAGGCCGCGCAGACTTGCACAGTGGCCCTCGCTTCTGCGCCGGCTAAATATTCAGTGGCTGTTTGCTGGTGGTGTTCTGCCTTTTTTAAAGTTTGTGAGCACAAAACACTTTGTGAACATTTTGTTGATACATCTATATATATAAAAACGGACGTGGGTGTGTGTGTGGGTATGTATGTATGTATGTATGTATGTATGTTCTGAATAGGCTTCTCAACGCTGGCACCAATCCGCACGAAACTTGGCACACACGTACCTTGCAGCCTGGCAAAAAACACTGCGGGGGTCAGACCCCCCTACAGCCCCCCGTTTTTCGGGGAGGGGGGCCAGATCATCAGGAACCAAGGGGATTGCATTGGACTAGAAGTCTCCTGCCACCCTGTGGTCACAAACGATTCTGCAGGTTATGTGTTACACAGGGACTAACCCAAAGCGAAAGTGAAACTGGTTTGCACTGCCTGCGTGGCAAAGAGTTGCAAATGATCCAGAGAGTTCCAGCACCCAGTCGGATCTGAGAGGGACCTCTTTCCAGAGGGCTAATTCAGTGAGTGTGACAATTTCATTACGCTCCTTTGCTTGATTCTGTCCCTGTATTCATTCCTTCTCCTAATAGAAGCTGGGGATACTTTGTCCCCCGGGCAACGTCGGGTAACAAAAGGCTAGTGATAGATATAGATATAGATATAGATACACACACACACACACACACACACACACACACACACACGTAAATAAATGTGAACTATATTCAGGTAAACTATTCAGGCATTAGCTCAATGGCCAAACACCTCCTATGTATGCAGAAGGTCAGGGGATCAATCCCAAGTATTTCCAGCTAAAGGGAAACAACGCAGGATAAGATGGGAGGAATCTCTCACCAAATCCCTGGAGAGCGCTTCCTGCTGGGAGGAGACAGTAACCAAGCAAGATGGGCCAAAAGTCTCGCTTCTGTATAAGGCACTTCATATTTTCCTATCACCTAATGTTGGTTCTCAGCCTGCAGCTTACAGGAAAAATAGCAGACACTAGACAGACTCTGAATTTTCAGTTGCTTCTGAGCTTAGCAATTTGAAATAAATATAAACTACTGAACTTAAGATAATAGCAATGCTGACATAGTTTGCACAGCCTAGTTTCTAAAGCGATTCAGAGTCCTTTCTCACTATGCAAAAACCAGCCTAACCTGGGCTGCCGCCTGGACTGCCAGGGACTTGGGGCAACTGTTGCAAAAATAGCCTCCCCTCCCAAGAGCTCTAAATTGAGTCAATGTCAGTTGCACTATATTACATTGGTTTAAAATTTCCTCTAGTTTTAGTCTAAATTCTGGATTCCAGTTAGGACTCATAGTGCTCATCTCCCAAAGGTAATGTTTACAATTCCAGTGATGCTCCCAAATCTGGGGTAAGGGTAAGGGAACAAAGTAAGTTCTCTTTGAACTTGCTCTGGGAAATTGTCCTAACCTAAGCAGCCAACAGCATAAGTAAGGATCTTTATGAGAGTCTCTGTTGACTATTCCTCATTAGCCTACATCAGCAGGAGCCAAACTCCAGCTCGCAGGCCTGAGAAAAGTCTTCCCAGTCATGCATGGCACTGCGATGCCTCAGGGAGCATAGGAGACAGCAAGACAACTGCATCCTGCTGCCATTCCCCTGCACCCGGCATTCTGAAGTAGCCTAATACTAATGGAAGGAAGTTGCACAACCCATCATGGCCTATAACCCACAATGGACTTCTCCTCCAGAAATCTGTCCAATCCCCTTTTAAAAGCACCTAGGCCAGATGCCATCACCACCTCCTGTGGCAAGGAGTTCCATACACTAACTACCTGCTGGTCTCAGGAAGTCACGCCAAGCAGCCACTTCCACTGTCCATCGCCCCAGCAGGCTCTGTGCCAGGATTTCCAGGTGGAAGTGTCTGGCTGCAGCAACTTCCTGAGACAATCGGCTTGAAAAATAACAGGCAGCAGAGCTCAGTGGGAAGTGCCACACACCATAGAGAAGGCTTTTCTCAGATGCAGCGGTCCTGCAGTTTGGAGAACACTGGTTACATTTTCATTACATTTTCAGCTTATTGAGAGAAAACAGATTAAAAATGGGGGAAGAATTTCCTCCCAGCTATTACAGTGTCCTTTGTAGGAACATTTGTAGGAACTCATTTTATACTCTTGAGATGGAATGTTCACCTTATTTTGCACAGAGCAAGACATGTAATTGTCAATCCAGGAAATGCAAAGAACAAGAACAAGAACTCTAAGCCCTTGGAAATGAGCCTACACAGGTCAGTGGCAATGGCAAAGATAAATTGTATGGGTCAGGGTGAAGGTCAGGACTAGATTTATTTGGATTTTCAAACACCAGTATTAGTTATGCAACAACAAAAAATAAGGTTTTACTGCTTCCACCACAAAAAACCAGCCCTAAAGCTAAATTACAACATTAGTTTTCAAGTTACTTTGGAGTATCTTATGGAGCCGTTTTCCTCCAGGACACAATCTCAGTCCAATTTTTGAGGCAGAGATCTCTTAAACTAACACCTACATGCAGCCAACACTTCTTTAAGTTCATGCTCCAAACCTACTTTCTGTTTTATTGCTGTCAGTGGAACCACCAATCTACCTTGCATTTTTTTTAAATGAGCTAGTTATCATTTCACCAAATCAAAATTCCTAATGGTACAATGAAGCTAATGAAACAAAACACATGTGTCCTGGCTGCTAGACCTGCCAAAAGGTCAAAGCACAAATCTCAACTTCTGTATATAGAACAATGGTAATGGTTGGTTACCATTAGTGCTAGGATTTCTGTTGCAGTTTTACAGGCCTAAGTAACAAACCTGGCCTTTTGGAGTATCTCCCCAGCACCTTCCTAAGCCTGACCGAGACAAAAATAGCACAAACTAGCCTGTGCTGCATTACACTGTTTCCACACTTGAGATTCCAGACAGTTATATCAATTACATAGGTTAACACGTGATCCTCCTAAAGTGACTCTGTCCCTGTCCCCTTTAAATGAGTTGACAGGTAGCCCTCTTGCATATAATTCCTTGATGCCTGGCATATAGATACATACGCGAATTCCTGTTTGCTCATGTTAATGGCATTTTGTTCCCAAAGACCCTAACAAACACTCAAATAAACAATAGTCAATTCGATCTTCTTTGATCTTGTATCAACACATGTATTATCAAGGCAAACCACCTGCATGTTCTATTTTCACAATTCCACAGAGAGGTATATTTCCCAGAGACATGCCATGCCAGTATGAATAGCCATATAAACTTTTGACCATCAAGAGCACAACTGAGGGCTCAATCCTAACCTGGAGTTAGGCTGGCACACTTAGGCCAGCAAAGTTTGGACAGCACAAGGACCACCGTAGCATGTTTGGACCACTCTCAGAGTCAGGAAGGATGGCGCACATCCATGTGCTGGCCTCTCTGACTCCGAGAGTGGTCCATACATTACAGTTACATACGTTACAGTGTCCTTTGTGGCAGCCAAACTTTGCTGGCCTAACTGTGCCAGCCTAACTCCAGGTTAGGATTGCATCCTGCGTTGCATAAATTATCCCAGCACAGCTACAGGAAACAGAACAATAACAAAAGAGAAAACATTTTTAAGATATGGGAACAAAGATACATTTGTAACAGCTTTACTTAAGCCATAGTCCATGATTTTATGTTGAGGATATAGGTAACAATAAGGCAACATGTCAAGAATCCATTTTTGAATGCTGCTCAGGGGGCTTAAATTGGTTATTTTGCACTGAATTATCTCACTTTTGAAATGTGTATATTGTTCAAATGGCATTTACTTCTGTGACATTGACGGTTACAGCAGATTCACAGTTCATGTACTGAAGAGTACTAGAAACATGTCAAGGTCATTCAATGAAAGACACAGGCACAAAGAAAAGTTTTTGACTATATTTTGTGCCTGTTATTGAGTTTTAACATTCAGGAAGACATGGCCTCCCTATTGTATTAGTAATGCCCCATATTAAGGCAGAAATTCTTCAGATGGGAGAAAGGATTCACTTAAATATATCTCATGGCAGTGCTGTACAGTCTATTTTAGGAGCAAAAGTAATTAAAAGCCTTTTGCAGTTTGCTCCACAAACACAAGTAGGTCTAAACAGAGAGAATTCCACAATGCCATCTAACTTCCACAACAACTTCATGCAAACAAATGCACAGTATATGAACAGAATAGTGTCATGATTTTGTCAGAATGCTGTACTAAACCTGGGGGGAGGGATCCCAGTTTAAATCCCAACACAGCCACATACGTCACATAAGGTGACTTTGGACCAGTTACCATCTCCCAGGGCATCTTAGCTTGCAGGACTGTTGTGAAAATAGAAGTGGGGAAAACTCAATTTGCACATGGCCCTAAGCTCTTTGGAGGAAGAGCATAACAGCTAAACAAGAAGTTAGCTGCGACGTTGAAAACAGAGTTATTTTTAGCATCAGGGAGGTCAACGGAGGTGGCAGAGTGCCTCCCCAACTCTTCTGCTCCCCCCCCAAAAACCCATCCAGATAGGGCCCTTGCCCATAAATGCCCGTGGCACTGCTATTCCTGCGGTGCCGCTGGCAGTCATTTCTGGGGTCACTCCCCTAAAGGGGAAATGGCCCCTTTCTTCTTCCTATGGTGGGTCGCAACCCACCATTTGAAGAACACTGTCCTAGACTATGGCTATATGATCTCATTTTAAATGAACGAGAATTATGATTTCAAAATGAAACTCCCTCCATGGACTGGCATTCATCAGGAACAAGATTAAAAAGGTTGTCTATAAAGAATTCACATCTATGAAAACTCTTCAAAGTGATTTCAAGAAAATCCATGCACAAAAACCAAGATGGCACCTACCTTTTGGCAGCACCGCTAAAAGGTTGGCATCTATATCCTTAGTGCTGTTTGCAAGCTTTTCTTTATCCTCGAATGAAAACTCTTTCTGAAAACTGAAAAACCATCACCATTTTGTTTAACAAAGCTTTTGGAGGGTTCAGCTACTAGTCAAGTTATATTAAGGAACATAGACAATTTTGCTACTGGAAACAATGATACTCTATCCAAGGCTTGGACAATTCGTAACATTGGTTCAGTGAAGAGTTTTGATCACTCTCAACCCATTTGCAATTAGGGAAGTTTTGCAGTAGCATGGAAGCCAATACAAGCTTAGTTTCCTCTGAAATAATTCATTTCAATATTGCTAATATTGGTTTTGCTAATATTGCTAATATAAGGGGTTGGGAGGGGGGCTTCCAAAGCAGCTTACAAAACTGTAGTGCACAATTTAGTAATAAAAATAGCTATGAAGATAAAAGCAAAATGGGGGAGGGAAAATCATCAGGAGAAATGAAATGATTTTTACAATTTTTTGAAAGGGACTAAGCATTTCCAAATTGCAGGTCTAAGAATGGCCCCATATTGTGTTATATAGTATTATAGAGTTCTATCATAAAAGATAGCTTCTCAGTTGTTCCAGTGTCAGGATAATTTTGTGTCTTTTACTTTCTGGATATATATCCCACTGCTAATTTTCATCCTGTTTTCCCCATTAGATTAGGAGTAGGATACACAAGTCAATACTTTATCCTAGGCACCCTCCTAGCTCTTCTATTCATGGTTTTTTTTCAGTGGAAAGGTTAGTACCACATAAGACAGATACAGTATTAACTTCCTCACAATATCTTGTGTTTTTACAAAGGTTTTGCTCCTGATCTTAGCCATTACTCTGCACACATATTCTGCAACTAAAATTTTCTAGTCATTTACCAAATCTTCAGATGAACTCTCTTTCATTTCTATACAACTCCTTGCTATACTCTAAGCTCACAAGAACTTACAGAAGTCCCAAAACCGAACCATTCCCCATGCTGTTTTTGCATGTACACATACCCTAACGAAGATACTGATGCCTACAAGGGTTCAGAGTTGCCTGTGTGCACATTTTACTCTGATTACAGAAGGGTAGCTAGGAGGTAACTAATGACACTACAAAAACCTCTTAGCATATGCTCCAAAACAACACCTGCATTGCAGTACACAGCATTCAAGTTTGACATATTGCAAGCAAAAAGTTGGAAGCCAAATCTGATTTTTGAAGTAGGCTTGTTCTGAATACCTGGGAAATTAATCCAAATTAGATTTGAAAAAGCTATGAGTGCTCCTGATTAAGAGGTTAATCTATTTATTTAAAAAGTTGTGTGTATGATCCAAACTTGAAATTGATTAACATTTTCATTAATAGTACATGATGGTCTATTATTCAAGCAGTGATGCCTTCTAAAGATGTGATATGTCACTCATGACCATAAAGAGCACGCATTACAGCTACAACTGTGTTCGGAACTATCCTCCAGTAAATTTAACAGCATAGTAACTACATTTACAGTATATTCTGTCCATCTGTTAGAGAAACCTCCTTGGCTACAAGTCGAGACATTTTTTTGCAAATTTGAAACTCTGTGTCTTCTGTAAATAAAACTGAAAACCACACCTCAGAAGATCTGGCACTTTAACTTGTCCTATTTTGAGGCTTATAAAGAGATTTCTAATTCTTTTTTTTGACAATAGTGCATCTTGAAATGTTCATATTTTACAGCCTGGGCTTCCAACAGTGCCAACAACTTGAACTTAATGACTTGAGGCAGTTCTCAAAAGATCTGTACTCTTTACTTTTCATGCATTTTCTTTCCTGGCATGAGTAAAAGATGCACTGACGTACCTTTAACTAAATTTCTCCCCTGCAGTTCCATTGTTGGATCTAGATGTTTAACAGTAGCCAGACAAAAATGCTTTCAGTCTCCTCAGCTAAAACATATCTCATGATTATAAGATCATGACAACAGAGTGTCACAAGTTACAAATTATTATATTTGTTATTTGCAAGACAGCCTACAAATAGCTCCATGGCCTTTAGCACTTACAAGCTGCCAATTAGAAACAGGTTGTCTTATACCAGTTTACAGTGGATTTTAAGTTTGACTGCTAGCTGAGCTCCTGTTAAATGGTAGACAATTTTGGGCAAAGAGGCAATGATTTTAAGATGAAAAGGAAAGAACTGCTTTCTATTTGCTGCTGCAGCAACATGCGGTCCTTGAATAGCTGTTCTATTAACCCAATTACTAATCCCAATAGTCAGTAACATTATTAACTCAAACCAAAAGGGAACTGCATTTTTATCATTTTGGCTTATCACATGCTACTTTTGTGAGAAGCTATCACCTTGGACTTCTAAAGAGAAAGTTAATAAAAATGAACACACTGGGCAATCAAAAAATAGATACATTCAACCTCTCTCTCTTTTTCTCTTCCCTATTTCTTCTATCACTTTTTTTGTAATTGCTCCATCACGCTTCCTATAATTCTGTGTCTGAGAGCATGATTTGCATGTGAAGGACTCCAGGTTAAATATATGACATTCTAATCAAGAGGACCTTTCTTGGATAATGAAGTTGGGAAAAAACTCTGCCTGAAACTTTGGAGAACTGCTGCCAAGTAGAAAATATTGGGCTCAATGGACCAATGCTTTGATTCAGTATTAAAAAGCTGGTGAATCAGTCATAGCTGGAGACCTCTGAGAGCACACACTGAGGCTGCAATCCTATGCACAGTTCCCTGGGAGTAAGCCTCATTGAACACAGTGGGACTTACTTCTAAGTAGACATGTATAGGATTGTGCAGTAAGTATCTGATCAACACATACATAGTTATATACCGTCCTGTTGCTACCTCCTTGTTGCCTCTCCTGTATTTAATTGGAGGGCTTTTCCATCCAAAGGCACACATAAACCTTATTCACTTTGCATAGATATGATATTTGAACTTAGACAGAAATGTTCCTGGCTTCATTTATCGCCCTTGCACTCCATAGTCTTTAGGCCTAATTGTTAACAGTTTTTCTGCTGACTGATAATGACACTATGCTTCTCACAGCTAGCTTATTTCACAGTAAATCTGCAAGACTTTAAGCTGCCACAACACTATTGTTTTGCAATAAAAATATGCCAACAATGGGGATGAAATCAACTGCTCTCACTATGCACTAACCCAGGGGTCTCCAAACTCCAGGGGTCTCCTTGGGTCCACATCTGGCCCACAGCAACTTGGTCTTATTTGCCAGAGCATATGTTAATGTTAGACAATTTCACCCATGAAATATCATTTCTCAGTACCAATGATGCATTAGAGCAGCACTGGTAGAAATGAAAACTCCAGCAGATCACTGGTAGAAAATGGGTTTTAAGCACAGCATTGTTGCGCTGTAATTGTCATACTTCTCTTTAGTTCTGAATCATATCCCACTGATTACAAAAGAAGATCCAAGTAAAGATCCAAGTTATTCATTCATTTAAATTGCATTGATTTATTTACAAAACTGATTTTTTTAGGCCTGTGAAAATGTGTAATATATACAATGTGGCCCTTGTACCGAAAAGTTTGGAGACCCCTGCACTGACTGTGATCAATAACTGTTATAAACTTTACCTTAGTGTCCTCCTCCTTTGGAGCAGTTGTGGAGTTTTATACCTGACTGAATTTCCTTTATCAAAATCTAGAACAGAAAAAAAATGCATCATGTCAAACGTTTATAAGAAAAGCATGCAGTGCGTAAATAGCAGCATGTTTCTCTTACGCTTTGAACTGAACTAATAATGAACCAATTGTCAGCTTGATTCCTGTGGGCCCTGCTTCTCTGGCCTTAGCCAGTCCTGGGGTGGCAATCGGAAGAAGACTGCTTCTAGGATGGCGAGTCCTTTCTATATTTTTCACTTTCACTTTGATGTTGTCCAGCACCTCTGTCTCCCCTCCCCCTTTCCATTCAAAATGTATGCACTAAAGAAAATGCACACAAGCAACGCAAGTGGAAAAATGCCTTCTTAGGAAGACAAACATTCAACTGAGTATCAAGGGGTGTTTTTTTGTGGGTGGAATCACCTGAACATCTCTGTAGTGCTGTTTGAATTACCCTCTATGCAGCAATGATTCCCAGCCAAGAAAAAAGGTGAAAACACCCAGATCTTGCATCAACTCCATCTGTGTTGCAGACCCAAGGACAATTAAAGAAACGGTGGGGAGAGACCCTCCAAAACACAGCGTTCCACTATATAGATCTGGAATGGACTTCTTTTGCAAGGTTTTTGAGCCCTGGTGATGTGAAACAGATTCATGTTGGACTGTGCTGTGACACAAAATGAAGCACTATGCACATGCTGTTTAGCATGCTAATGGGAGCATCTAGTTTCTTACTCCTGAGAAAGGGAACTGTGGGCACTACCCTTTTATGCAGTAGATGTGACTGCTATGAATACAGTTCTGCACAATTCCCCTAGCAAATGTATGTGGAATATTAATACATGTTTAAAACATAGCCATGTATAGAAACTGAACATCATAAGCCAGCATTCTCAGTACATGGTGGTGTTTTGTTTTGAAAGATGTTGATATGTCATTCAAACTTTGTGTGTATGCTGCAGAAAATACTACTACAATATCAGGGTACCTACAGCAACTGTACTGTTAAGTTTGGAGCAACAGTGCCAAACAGGAAGTGTAGAAAGCACTACACAAAGGAAGCATCAGCCTGCACAGGGATTCGGCAATATTCCTGTCTGTAGATGTTGCCACGTACGCCGATCCCAAAATTCACTTGGAATGTTTTAACATCAGCAGAATTATCACACATGTATCGAATCAGTGTATCTGAGTCTCAAACTGTATCTGCATGGGGGGATTTTACTAATAAGGTAAGCAGTGGTTAGGAGTCGATATAGGAGAGAAAGCAGTGGCAGGAATATGACACAATTTTCTAAGCTGCAGCCACTTGCAAACTATAGGTGAAGCTACTAGTACTGTGCTGAGTGACAACTACATACTTCGTATCTTGCACTCCTTAGATGCTGTCAAATGACTTTTTAATAGAAAAAAAAATGGTCTGGAACATTTTAATGAAGCTCATAAAATATGATTCCCTCAAAATGAGGGATACTTTCCATCGCAGCCCAAGATACATACTTTTAAAAACAGAGATTATATGCAGATTTGGGGCGGAGGGGGAGGACAATCAAAACATTGTTTCAAGTTAACTGTTCTAGACAGTAGCAATATGGTGTTTTCAGAAACTTTGTCAGCAAGTAAATATCATTTCTCAAGTCAGCTTCACAATGTTTCCCATTTCTTTCCTATGATGCTATCCAGTTATTTTTCCAAAGTAACAAATAGATAATAAAGCTTACTCTGAAGAAGCTGCTTGGGAAAAAAAACAAGCACTGAAAGCCAAAACATTTACCATTTTTCTATTTGAAATTCTATATCTTAATAAAAGAGAAATGACCTTTAAGAAGAATTGATCTGTGTATTGGAAAGAGCAGCTGTTAATAATTCTCTAACAGTATATGAGTTTGGTTAAATTAAAACCAGGCATGCATAAACATTTATAGTAATTCTAAATGGTGTATAACCCAACACAGCTTTTGGCTTGGAAATCTCTCCCCCATAAGTAGTAGACGACCACAAGGAAAATTCCTCCCTGTGCCCAGTCAAAACAGGAGAAGCTCTCACAACATGAGAGATAGGAAGGAGGAAAAAAATTACTCAAGAAGAGAAGGCACATGTGATGCACTCAGCTCTCCATTGTCCCAAGAGATACCCAACTATATTTTAAAGCATACAATGGCCAGAGCATCTTGTATATGGACAAACTGTTGGCTTTAAGACAATTCAGAAATGCCCAATTCGCTATGACATCTTGTCCGAATAAGTTTCACAAGTTAAATTCTCCTAGTGATACTATTTCTTTTGTCAGTACATGTTATAAAAGTTTGAAAAGAAAGAATAAACTTGCTGAATTATCTTGCATGCACAATTTAAACTGCATAAAGATGCTAAATGACATTTGAAGAAATTCTCTTTTCTAGACTCTCTCAAAAAGGTTAGAAGATATTTTGCTGGTTTATTTAAAAAGCACATCCATTAATCCCTCCAGAATATTGACTACTCATTGCAGAAATATCAATAGTCTGTTCTTTTAAACAGTTGCACAATCACAACTGTATTTGTAAGAGTCCTCATTAGAAAACACATACAAATATATATAGACAGATTTCAAGGTTTATGTATTACAAGTAGGGAATGATGTTCTTGCTTCCTAGTTTAACTGTTCAATGTGCTTCCATTAAGGAAAAAAAGGCAAGCCTCTACTTAACATATGACTGTTATAAGCATTAATCACAACACACATTCCATGATATTACTGTTATTGGTCCCCCAGTATATCTGCAAGGCCTTAATTCAACTGCTGGCTAAGCTAATTAGAAGATTCATCTAATCGGATTTTTTTTTAAAGAGCGTCCTTTGAGGAAACAATAAGGCTAGATGCCAAAGTGAATACCAAATAATGAAACGGTAAACATTTTTGAGATGGGAGAGAAAAACCTTGATAAATTGTTTGAATTTAGATTACAATCAATAACATTATTTTCTATGCACTTGGAACTCTTACCTTGTTCTTCCAAGTACCGAACATTTCTCAAATAGCTGGAGATCCAAGGATTTCGGAACATGATTGCACAAAACAAAGAGACTGAGCAAAGGAGAAAACTACAATAGCAGCTAATTCTCAACCAGCCACAGCCCTAGGCCCGTCTTAGCAATATTGTGTAGAGATTTTTCATAGCACAGGACTGGAGCTGTCAGGCTATCACATCCCAGGGAGTACAGTAAATGCATAGCAATAGGCTGCAAACTGGAGCAGCTCAAGACAGTAATCAGATTACAAGCAGAAATTAGGCACATGAATGCTAAAACAGATTGGACAATGGTGATGGGGAGGCTCATAATAGCACCACTTCAAAGTGTCAAAAAAGGACTACATTCCAGCAATTAAATATCAACCACCTTTTTTTGTAAGAAAAAAACATGAAATCTAAATTTCTCATAAGACAAGAATAAATTGAATATCTCTAATCAGAGTGTTTCTCTGTAGCACCTCCTTAAAACAGAATAGCTAACCAGTTTGCTCTCTAGGATAACAGATGATGTTAATCATCATCATGCTAAATATTTGCTCCACTACACAATAAGAAAACACTGAAAACAGCTCAGACATACGGCCAATGAGTGAGCAAAATGGCTCATGTCTGACAGTTGAGAAGGGGAGAGATGGATGCACGAGGGTGGGAACGTCTGAAAAACAGAAGCCAGCCCTCACAGGTATACCAATTTCAACAGAAGTTAAGTATGCACTTGCTCAAACTTATAGGACACAATTCACCCATTGATTAGATTTTAGAAACCTTTATTGGCGTAACACATACAAACAAAAGGTAGGTACAAGTGGAATAAAAAAAGGTTCGGCTATGAAGTAAGAGAGATGGTTTAAGTTTTGGGTTTAGATTTGGATACTGCTAATAAAAATTCCGCCACCAAATACGTAATGTCCGTCAAATAATCACAAAGAAGAATAACAAAGGGGTTAGAAAAGGCAGCAAAGAGGGAAGAAAGAAAGGGTTCAAGTAATTGGGTTCTTAAACTTGTATGGGCAGGACAACGAAGTATAATATGCTCTAAAGTATCTGGCTCAGATACACAGAAGTAGCACAATCTATTATGGCGGGGAATATTGAGGAACCTACCAAAGTGAACAGCAGACGGGAATATGTTCAACCTTGCTAACATGAAGGCCCTTCTTGCACTAAAATTGGTTAGCTTAACAAAATAATTCGAGGGTCGACCCAACGAAGGAGAGAGACCAAAGAAAAGAGGGGAACAGGTCGGGTTTAAGTTAGGAAGGAGGGTATTACATTCTTGTTCCCAAATTGCTGCAGTCATTTCCCCTCTCAACTTGACATACCACCACCACCACCACCCCCGTATCCCCAGGTCTCACATCCATGGTTTCACTTATTGTAGTTCTCAAATCCCCCACAATCACACTTATGACTCGCTTCTCTTTGTTTGCAAATGCTTTGGAAAAGGGAGCTTTTTCTTCTTTTTGCTTTGGAACAGAGCAAGAACCCAGAATCACAGCAGCTAGAGGAACACTACAGCAGAACACTTCCTCTTAGCATTCTCACAATCGCCTGCTGTGGCATTCCTCTAGCATTATGAGTCTATATGATCCTGCAATCGGCTTCCTGTCCATACAAAAGGAAGAATCTTCCTTTTGCAAAGCGTTTGCGAGATAGGCAAGTCATGAGCCCGACAAAAGGAAATTTGAGTAGGGTTTGCTGCTATTCATGATTTTGGGTTTCCACAATCGCCGAAGGAACCTGCCCCCCCACATATAAGAGGGGGATGCCTGCTTTTACATGAAAAACTGTGTCAGGAAGCATACAACAAATCCCCAAATACAGGTACCAATGCCTGCATATAAGTGATCTGTTGAGGAATACATATATGAACAACTAGCATTGGTTGCCCAACACCTTCCTCCCGATGCCGAATGGCTATTCCAGGAAGGTTCTACATCAATGTTTCTTTCACTGCAATATATCAAGAAATGGTGCATTTTAAGAGTAAAATCCCATGTACATAGGAAGGATATTAATGGGAAGGAACTTCCTTTTCTTCATTCTAAGCTTCCTTGCTCATGTATTTAAGACTTAAATCCCCTGCCTTCTCAAGTGTCAGGATTAACTCGTTGAAATAAAAAAGCCATATTAGATTTCCTTGCAATTCTTGCACAGATTTCACATAGATGAAAATCCCATGATTCAGCCTTCTTAGCGATAATCTCACACAACAACCAAATGGACCTTCAGTAAGAGGAGGGCATGCATAGCATTTGCTGGAAGAAGAAAGAAGCAATGGTACAATAAGTCTGTCTCCAAAATCGTAGAAGTGTTTCCTAGCATATCACTCCATTAACTTCAATGAGGACTCACTGCCTTGTGTTTGAATCTATTCTCACGGAGCTGGTATATGGGTATATGCATAACTAAGGTTATGCCTATGTTCTGATTTCCCGCAGTTAACCAGTTAACCTTGTGTTAACCAGGACAGGCTAAATCTGGGTCAGAGAAAGCAAGAAAAAGTGACAAAATGCATGAAAGGATACTGGCATTCTCTAATTGTAGCAGTCTCTCAATACAAAGTCTGAGTTTGTATAAATTCAGTCTGTATAAAGAGAAATTTACTTTCAGACTACAATAAAGGACTGCAGCCTTAGCGCAGATGAAAACATCTGATGGAAAAAAAGAAGAACTTTTTGTAAAAGTGTGCTTAACATTTTCAGGAAAGGAATCTTTATGAAGAGGGCCAGACTATGCTGAATACTCTACTATGCAGCCATCTTGTACATCAAAACAGTTCTGTTTGCCAAATAGGAGCCACGTTTAGTTCAGTGGCGTATCAATAAGTTCTCATACCTATGCTTACACACAATGGCCACACCATTTTCTGTTATGAAAATCTAGACATTCTAAAATGTCTAGGATCTAGAAATTCTATTCTCAATCCATCTCAAGATGAGCAAACATATCCAGCATGAAGTCATCTTTTCAAATTTGATCAGTATCCGGGCATGTTATTGTATGATTTGTGATGGATACACAAAAATATGGCAGACAACTGTGCATTCTTGCAGTTCAAAAACAGAGAAGAAGGGCAACATGTCCTGACTTTGCCTTGCTACAACTGGTTCCTTTGTATTTCTTGATCAATGGAGCTTCAGAACACATTCAGAACTCTACCGAAGGCACAGCAGCGCACCTGGAACTAGTTTCATTGAAACAAACACATTTATTATACAGGGGCTCACAAAGGCACTATCCCCTGAACATTAGTATTAAAAATTTCACAGGTCTTTGTGTTAATTGATGTACATTTATCATTTGTCATTTTTGACATTACATTTGTCATTTTTAAAAAAATTCCAAGTTTTTAAATCTTTTCAGTTGAGTGGGTTTTTAAGAACCCAAACTTATGTTGTGAGTTAATATGACTAAAAATAGAATACTTTGATCTCTTATACAAATCACAGACTGGCAAAGAAAGTCATGTTAGAGATGTAGTCATGTTACAGAAGAAGTCATAATGCTATGAATGTATATTGTTTCCATCAGTAAAGTTTTCACTATCACTTTCTATTTGTCACCAACTGCAACAGAATACCAAAAACCCATCAATGCTGAACTTAGCACTCCCGGCAGTCACACAGGGCACTCTCATCCTATGCTGTCAGGTTGGAACTCAACAGGGGCAATGTATTTTCCTGCAACAGCTATAAGAACATAAGAAGAGCCCCACTGGATCAGGCCAAAGATCCACCTACTCCAGCTTCCTGTATCTCACAGTGGCCCACCATGTGCCTATGGGAGTTCAGTAGACAACAAGATGCTTGCATCCTGTTGCCACTCCCTTGCACCCGGCATTCTGAAGTAGCCTACTATTAATGTAAGGAGGTTGCCCAACCCATCATGGCCTATAGGCAGCGATGGGATCTACAAATGAACAAGGGGAATGCTGGGTGGGACGTAGGCGGGACTTCCGCTTGAGTGGCAGCCTGTCCGTAGCGTTCCGCGGCTGCCCTGGTCTCGGGGGGGCGCCTGCTCGCCGCGGGGGACAGGTGAGGGTTGCGCTGGATGCCTGAGCAAGCAGCGGGGGGGGGCGCTAACCCCCGAGGCCAAGACAGCTGCGGAATGCTACGGATGGGCAGCTAATCACACGGAAGCCCCGCGGAAGTCCTGCCCAGCGTTCCCCTTGTTCATTTGTAGATCCCATCGCTGCCTATAGGCCACGATGGACTTTTCCTCCAGAAATCCATCCAGTCCCCTTTTAAAGGCATGTAGGCCAGATGCCATCACCACCTCCTGTGGCAAGGAGCTATGCATGGGGGGAGTGGCAACGCCACTTGATCCAAAACAGCTAATCAGCTTAGAGTGAATAATACATGTTAAACATAAAATATATTTTGGGCAGATAACATCAGACAGCCTCCTCCTCCTTCCGAGCCGCGCCAAACATTTGCAAGCAAGTACACTATTTTCCTAGTGGATGTTATTTATGCAAGCTTCCAAACTGGTATAAAGTTTCCTGACATGAGATCATCCATCTAGTGAAGAACATGTTTAATCCATTTTACTTTCATTCAGTCACATCTATTGTTATGCAATAATTCAACGTCTGTTTTGGAACATAACTGAAATTGGGGATATAGCCATGCACAACAAGAATTTTGCATTGCACTGTGCCAGCATTAAGTTACTGTTTCAACCAGGTCACAGAGGATATTCAAAACACAAAGCATTTGTCCAAAATCTGCGATGTGCAGCACACCAAAGTTAGAAATTGCACATTGTAACTGCCAGATATGTTGAACACACCTAACCCCTTCTACTCTGACTTACATACATGTTCCCTTTGGGGAAAGGAGCCTGTATTGCATCCCAGAATCTGGAAACCAGCAAAGATTCTGTTTCAAAGGGGCCTTCTTCTCTACCAAGGAAAAACAGACTGTCTACTAGACACCTGTCCCCAGGCATAAGCCCCAAGTTAGACAGAGTGCGAATGTAAAAATGATAACGGCTTTTTTCTTCAATGCCTTTCTCACTGATCTAAAACCTGCTGTTCATGGATATAAAGCAGCTCCAAAGACTGAATATATTCCTTTAAAATAACAGCAAAGCAAAATGTGTTAAAAGTAGGCAGAATGCATATCTAAGACCTCTTACAATATTATTAAAGTGTCTTTAGATAACCCAAATAACCTGGGCCCAGCTACTCTGGATCACGAGGAAACCAACCTTAGAGGAAGTCTTATTCACCTGCCTGATTGCAAATTTTTTTATTCTAGCTGAGTCAGAAACCATCATGAAAATGAGCTTGATTTGTGTCATTTTCTAGCCCCTGAAGACTGTCCAGAAACTGTAATTAGTGCACAGCATGGCAGCCTGGGTGGTCATGGGGGCTTGGTGGTTTGACACAGTCGAGCTGCTGCTCCTGAGGGCTGCGCCAGCTATTAGCTCATTTCTGGGCACAATTCAGTGATGACCTTTAAAGCCCTTTGCAGCCCAGGGTCCAGGTTTCTGAAGAACCATCTCTTCCATATGGGATGGACCATCCCCTCAGGTGGCCCTCCAAAGTGTGCTGCCACTATCTGAAGAAAGTTGGCACCAATGAGGGACAGGGCCTTCTCCATGGTGGCACCACAATTCTGGAACACCCTCTCAGCCCTCTCCCTGCTGTCCTTCCAATGGGAATAGAAGACTTTTGACTTTGCCAAACTTTCGTCCTCTAGTTGTTGTTTTTTCTCATCTCTTTTTTGGTTCATCTCTCCTCTTTTAATTTGATTTTTGTTATTGCCATTTTTATGCTGGGATTTTATTGTTATTCTTACTGTATTTGTTTTTATTTGATTCTATGGTATTTGTAATTGTCATAAGCCACTTTATTTTTTTCCAAGAGGACAAGTAAGAGAATACATTACAAATCCAAATGAGAGTAACTGAGCATTTACAAAGAAAACAATGAAAAAAATTGCATTGCTGCTGATAGAAACATTAGCACAATTTATGGTGCAATTGTGCAGAATATAATTTGGCCCTCTAGATACAGTAAAAGAACAGCAGTTCATTCAGATCACTTGCTAATTCAGGAGATATTTAGGTAGATTGTTTCTGCCTAACTTTGGGCAACTGCAATATGAAATGTCATGTTTAACAACAACATTCAAACAAAAAGAGAAGCTTTAGCACAGTGCCCATCTACTGGGCCACATGTCTTGGGGGTTGGGCTGTAACCGTCTCAGATGGATGCTCAATTTGCCATCCGGCAATTCTGTCCCCAGACATCATTCCCAGCTGCTTACCTAATAAGGCAATGTGCAAGTTGACTGGCTGGCTTATAGGTCATGCAGTGTTTACCTTGTAAGCAACTGACAGACTACCTTTTGGCAGACAGAGAGTGCTCTGCTATCCCTTGTCAACAGCTATAGAAAGTTTTATGTCAAGTCATAGGAGATCTTCCAATGAACAATGTGTAGCCTGGATAAGGGAAAAGGAAGATGCACTGTGCAAAAGTGTTTTGCAATGTTAATGGAGTCAAGAGCATGAAACAGACTTGTAAACCCAGCATCATGCTCTACAGTGTTACATAATACAGTCCAATTCAATCTTGTACATAACCAGTACATCTAATTTTGAATAATTCCCCTTTCTTATTCAAAATATTTTCATTTTAAAGATAGTGACCAATTTGCAGCTCAATGAATTTACTATTTGCATAAAGCAGGCCGTTAGAAGGATACAAACTTGTATATGAGTACACATAATACAAATGGAATGCACCTGCCAAAATATACACAGCTCAATGTTAATGAGACAGTATGCTGAATGCCAGCATTAAAAGTATCCCCAGCCTTTCCTAATCTATTGCAGCAAGCCCTTTATTTAACAGCGACTTTTTCAAGTTCTGTTCAAAGCAACTTAAAAGGTATAACTTGGGAGTCTATAAATATAAAACTCTTAAACATCACTGAGAACTTCAAACTGCATTGAATCTTCATTATCAGCTAGGGTCAGGGTAATATAATGGAAATCCTCACAGACAGTGAATCTGGAGATAACAAATCATTGATCCAATGGGATCAAAGGGGTTAGGTGCAAGGGGTACTTTATCTGCCATCAGAAAAATCCAGCAGAGACCCTCAGGAAGCCAGCAGGGTGCAGCAGGAAGTGCCACAAGATCTCTGAATGCTGCAGAGACCTTCCAGAGGCTGCAGGGATCTTCAGAACGGCACCTGCACCAGCATGGACCCCTTCAACATAGCCAGCGGATACTTCTGCCTGCCGTTTTAAAGGGCTCAGTGCTGGTCCCAGGTGCCATTCTGAAGGGTTAGGATCTCTGCATAGTGGATAATGAGGACAGAGGTGCATATAATGAGGAAAGTAGCAATTCTGCCCCTTGCAGATAAGTGAGTTTGCAGACAACAGATTGTACAATCTGTTTGTGTACCCCAAGAGGGAGGGCAGAGCTGTGTGTGCGTGGGAGGCCTTGCCTACTGGGCAGTGGAGTTGACTGTGTGTCCCTTCACCGCACCCCAAACCTGATGATTTCATTTGCTGTGCATCCACAAGGCAAGCTTTCAGCTGTCACTCCAGCTTCTGTCACCAGCTCATCCCAAATCTGACTTCTACCAAAGTCATTTTAAATTTGCTAGCTGCTGTCATTCTAAAGATTACTAACGGCACATCTATGCAAGATCAGCAGTGAGAGCACTCAGTATATTTAGGACGGAGCAATGGTCAAAACTGTTTGCCCTTCTTTGCCAGGAGTACTTTGCTACTGGAGTAACAACGTAGCAGACAGAACGGTCAGCTCAAGTTTGGATGGAGCAGAACCATACCGCTAATGCACCCAACCCCATCTTCTGCTTCTTATCTTGCTTTGATCCTTACCACTGCTGTTGCTGCTATTCAGTTTCCCAACCAGACCTTTTGTTATAACATTATGAGCCTAATGAGTATGGCAAAAAACACACTGTAACTGTCTTGCATCAAAGGATGCTAATTGCAATCATTCCACACATGTAATCAGATTGAGAGGCAATGTGCCCACAAAAATCAAACAGTACAGTATTTATATACCGCTTTTCAACAAAAAGTTCACAAAGTGGTTTATAGGCAAAAAATAAAGTTAAATGGCTCCCTGTCCCAAAAGGGCTCACAATCTTTAAAAAATACAGAACACCACCACCAGCAACAGCCACTAGAACAGACACTGTGCAGGGGTGAAGAGGGGCAATTCCTCTCCCCTTGCTAAATATAAGAGGAACACCCCTTGAAAAAGTGCCTCTAACCCAGAGCAGGGCACATGTAACATGTAGTTTGATCTTCAGTGTCCCCTTCTACTGTTACATCTTTACAGGGGCATTTTAAAATGCCCCCTAGACGATAGGTCCAGCTTTGGATGTGTTAATAAGACCTTAATCAACTAGGCATACCTGGAAATGAGGCAGAAAATGGTGACTGAAAGGGTCGAACCAATTACTTACACGAGGCTTATAATAGAATGGTGCTATATACCAGTACAATTTACTGCTAAGTTACACAAATCCAGGATTCTAAATGAAGAATCTTTGTAGCTATTGTTCAAAGCAGCCCTACAAGCCAGAAACCTTCACTCATCTCCTGAAAATCATTCTGCAATCCACCGGCAGACCTCATTCTAACCTGCCCGCCCCAAATCTACTAAGGATTACTCTGGTTCTTGACCATGCATGCTTACTTTGATTGCACCGTCTGAGTTACACACAATCTTTTCTTGCTAATAACTGAAATAATTTGAAACAGAATTCCCCCAATGGATGAATATAGATGCTTACACTCCAAGACAGCTGATCCAATGAATTTATGAATATCAATGAAATGGAAGTTAAGAAGCCTTCATAACATTATAAACAGCAAAAGGATATTTGGTAACCACAATTTAAGTTATACACACACACAGTACAAAGTGAACTCACTAGCCTAATAATAAGTTTTACATAGTGCTTTTAGAGTATACAAGGGTTCACATATATCATCTTGTTGTTCTTATAATCAATGTATAAAGCAAGTATTATCCCCATAATACGTTGAAAAGCTGAGGTAGGGAGGGGCAAGTGGGTAGGGGGCTTGCCCAAAGCCTACTAAGTTCATGGCAGAGGTGAGATTTGAACTGGGAACGTCCCAATTCACAGCTTAGCTACAATGACAGGCATGTCTAAGAAGAGCTGGAACATGGGGAAATACAAAGCTTTTTTCACTTATGACAGTTTTCCTACAAGGACATCAATTCAGGGTAGGAAAGTCATCAAGCAAGAGATAGCTTAAGGCAGGGGCTGATGACTGAAGAATGATCTCACCCAAATTATTTTATTGGACAAATGCTTCAATATCATTCTCATCTTTAGACAATAAAGCCATATTTAAGTGATTTACCATGTGTGCAAATAATTCCTTCTGGGCTTGAATTTTTCTGCCAAGAACTACTTCAATTACTTGTAACGTATCAGGAGGAATGCAATAAACTCCACCGTTGGACCCAGAATCGGTGACATGCCAAGACTTTCATGTAGCCTATGGCTGCCCTAACAGCTTACAATTCTCAGAAATGAAGCCTAGACTAAATCAGTGTGACTCCAAAGTCCACATGTCTTAACTTCACTGCAAAAGAGCAAAAAACAAAAATCAGAGTGTGCTCACTTCACTCTCCCTCATGTGTTTTTGCTCCAGATAGTTGATTACTCAAACAGAACACACCAATCAAGTTCAAGAATATATCCCCCCTTTTTTGCATTTGTATAAAGTCTTGTACTTATGAGAACAATTTGTTGAGTATGAAGTCTCTAAAGTACAGTATTTACATATTTATCTCAGTAAATTTGTTAACTCTGTCCTACTAACCTCCCAATGGTGCCACAAACCCTGGAAGAGACTTGAGCACAAGATTTGTCCATTCAACCATAAGACATCAAGGACAGATTTCTATGAAGAACCAAAGTTGAAATGAACCAAAGTTGTTGAATTCTTTGAACTGCAGAACAGTGATATAACCATTACTGGAAAGCTTCAGCCAGAGCTGTTTAGCATTACGATGCTTAGAGAACATCTGCCAATAAGCAATATTCATCTTTTTGAAGATGTACCTGCTATACTTATGAACAACTAGCTGTTTGCCCGCGGCTTCGCCCGCGTGGAAATCGTAACGCAATAAGCCTAAATTTTAACGCAATAAGATTTCATCAAGCGAACATTTCATTCACTGAACGGTGATAAACTGGAAGACTTGCCGAGTTAGTTTAAATACGACCATCTAAGTTTCAAGTGGGTGCTGGAATTGTCTCGAACATCATGAGTCCAAGACTGGGGCATAATGATTTCTAGAAATTTCCAGAAGGTTCTACAGAGTTCTATTTGTTCTATTTGACTAAAGTTGGGCTTCAATATCATCGGGACTGCCACCAATCAGCTTAGTGATCCAGAAAACTATGGATTTGACAGTAATGTCCGTCATTTTGAACATTTTATTTTTTACCCCTTCTCACCCCCCATGCTGATGGGGGCTGAACTTGGACTTAAACGGCATCGGGAGTGTCACTATTCATCTCAGCGACCCCGAAAACTATGGATTCAACACTAATATTGGTCGTTTCCAATTATTTTTACATGTCACCCCCTTTCCACCCCCACCCCTAGGGGTGCTAGGGGTGTCTCACCCCCACAGTATTTCTTTCCAGATTGTAAGTCATATGTATACCAAGTTTGATGTAAATTGCTGCAGGCATTCCAGAGTGATGCTGCAACATACACACACACATATATCCATTTTTATATATATAGATGTCGAGGTACAGCACCAAGTTGCACAGCTTGCCTCAGACCTCAAGGAACAGAACAGGTCAAAAGGGGACACATGGGTAATATAATTTCTAATTGAAATGCTGAAGATGAGAACTGGAAAAGCCAATGTTAAAACTAGATAACTGGAGAAGAAGCATGGAGAAAGGCACACAAAAGGACAACCAAAGTGCTATGATGGAGCAAGCTTTCTGAAGCTTTGATGGAGCAACTCTCCAGTTGTCAAGATTGCAAGATTTGCCTATTCTATTCTCTCTCATGTTCCTTTTCCTATATTTTCTTTCCTGTGATCCTGAGATAGTGGGAGGCTATCATAACCATAGATAAAAGACATTATGGGATTATCCTGCAGAATTTCCAGGTCGCTATGAAATCACTGGAAGCTTAAAAGAGCTACTATATAAGCAGATAGTGCAGAAAGAAGCGTAGGTCAGATAAGAAGCCTGGCGATAGAATGGGACTGCCAGCTGTTAGGAATTTAATTTATGGCTGTTGAGGACCACTCATGATTAAGGACTGTCTTATACATCAATGTATCCAGGCATGTTATAAATTAATCTCTCCAACATTCATGCAGTCATTGCAGTGGCATAGCTAATCAAAGTATAGCCTGGTGCCAAAGGCAAAATGATGCCCCAGAAGTGAGTGTCACAACAGGAAGTGATGTCACTTCCAGAAGTGGCAGCATTCCTGGGCTTTTTAAAAAGGTAAAAAATGGGGGGAAACCCACATCAGCGTGCCCCCTCCTGCTGCCCCCAAGCCCACAGTCACTGCCCAACAGTGGCATAGCCAGATCATTTGACACTTGGGGCCCATAAATTTTTAACATCCCCCAATATGACAAAACCATTCATTCATTCATTCATTCATTCATTCATTTTGTTGGGCGCTCCACTCCGCTCCGGCGCCTGCCTTACCTGAGGGCTCCAGCAAGGTGTCGGAGGCTCGGCCGGGGACTGCCTGCCTGCCTGCTGATGCAGCTTCTCCAAGGGCAGCAGAATCCTCGGGGGGGCGCAGAGTCTGTCAGCCACCCCTGCAACTCGCCGCCCAGCCGACGGCACTCGCCAAGGGCCTGCGGGCCTCTCAGCCATTGCGCTGAATGACGCGATTGGGGCGACAGCTGCAGGGAAGGCCCCAGCTGTTTGCGCACGCAGCCAGGTGTCCCAGGCTGCACCTGCCCGATCTCTCCCGCAGGGGCCGGGCAGCCAGAGGGGCACATTGGTCGGGCGCAGCCTGGGGGTGGCGGCAAATGCTACAACCCAGATCGCCCCTCGAAGTGTGGTCGCCAACCCCTGGAGGGTGCTCAACGCTCCCCAGCCAGCAAGCGGGGTCACACTCTCTGGGCAGCGACCAGGGCAGGGAGAAGGGCGGCACAGCTGGGTGGGGGAGGGCTCGGCAGCAGCAACCTCCCTTGGGTTAGGCTTGATGGCTCCGTGACAAGGGCGGAGCCTGAGGAGGAATGGAGGATGGAGGTGGAAGAGGTTCCCAAAAAACTGCAGGCGTGCCAGTGATGAGGGGGAAAAAGGGTTGAGAGTGGCTGCTGGGAGCGCTCAGCAGGCCCTTGTTCTAAACCCTGTCAGAGAGTTGGGCCAGGGTGGAGCAACCCCCAACCTCCGATGACTCCGATCCTGAGCTTCTGAGGCCAGCCTGATTGGGAGGAACGTCTTGGGCTTAGGCGCCAGGGTCGGCAGTCTGAAACCCTATCGGGACGGCGGGTGCACCAAGCCCGCCCCAGACACATTCATTCCATATTTTTATACAACCCTTCTTCCAAGGAGTTCAGGGTGGTTCCTCACTTTCCTTTGTCCACTTTAAAAGTTATCGAAGCCAACAATTTTTACATTACAGTTGTATTTTCATTTTCAGTCTTTTGGCCATAACATTTGATAGCATTACCTTTCCAATGATATGGAAAGTATGACAGTATTATTGACAATAGTATGACAACAATGACAGTACTATTCATAACTACCAGCATTTTCAAAATTTTGGCCACTAGTGTCAAGCTCAGCTTGTTGCCCGCCACAAGCTTGCCCCCCCAATGCAATTGCACCCCCCTGCACTACTTTAGCTATGCCCAGTGGTGGTATCTAAAGCGGGAAGAACCGGAACGCTGGGCGGGACATATGGTTGATTGGCAGCCCGTCTGTTCCGTTCCACCGCCTGCCCGCCCACCCCCGGTTGGCGCGCCCCATCGCTGCTCGCCCAGGCACCCGGCGCACCCCCCACCCATCTCCCCCGGCAAGCAGGCACCCCCTCCGAGGCCAGGGCAGCCTGCGCAGCAGGCGGACAGGCGGCGGAACCAAACGGACCGACAGCCAATCACACGTTTAAGTCCCACACAGCGTACCGGTTCCTCCCGCTTTAGATACCACCACTGGCTATGCATCTGAGTCACTCTCTTAACTTTGTCTTCAAAACAAAGTCACCACCAACCACAAATAATGCAATTAATATTTGTAACTTCATACAGTTGCACAATAATTCAAATATATGGGGGGAGGGAAGGGCCATAGCTTTATTTTTACCATAGCCAATGTTTTAACTGTCAGGTTTTAGGCTGCAATAGTTCATTTATTTGTGGGAGGCCTATTTAGATATTCATGATGCTATATCTTCTGAGTTGTGCCTTCATAGACTACCATCTTGCAATATTTTTTTAAAAATCATTGTGTACCTGTTCATTTGAGCATGTGTCCCTTTCACTGGTCCAGTGTTTTGCCCTGTGGGATAAGCTAGGACCAAGGCCAACAACATTTGTGTATTTAAATGCATGACTCAATTTATAAGCCAAAATCCAAGGGGCAGATGGCTCTTGCACATGTATTTCTCTCAAACTTTCCTTTATGGAAGGATTCCAGATTTCTCTTTCACCTACCCTGGAGCAGTTTCCAGATTCATGCAGGGGCTTTTTAAAAAGGGTAATTGGGGAAAAAATAGCTCTGTTGATGGGCGCCATTCCCCTTTAGAAGGCTTTTTGCCAAATCTCTGTTATTTTGGAACCCCGGGGAGTTTGGGTGTTTATTTGGCCAGCTGGATGTGAGCCATCGTTTATAGTTTTTAAATCCCTGCTTTTCTAGTTCTTTCATGTTCATTATAACTAGTCATGTTCATATATCATACTGCCATCTTCTGCTAAGGATTGCTGCATAAAGAGACTGTACTTGTCTATATATCAAAATGTTTCAGTTACAGAATAATTTTTTGAATCACTTTTGTTTATTAACACAGAGGACTAACAGTTTTTTTTTCCTATTTCCAAATCCATTAAGGAAAACGAATAAGGAAAATCAGCTGAAGCATCATCACAGTTGAATACCTGAATGTTCCTTGTACGAGACAGCCCACTGGTCTATCTTAGCCATGACAGTCTACACCAGGGCTTTTAAAACTTTTTTAATTTTGTTGCTTATGTAAGGTAAAGGTAAAGGTTTCCCCACGACCGAATGGTCTAGTCGTGACCGACTGTAGGGGGCGGTGCTCATCTCCGTTTCAAAGCCTGTGAGCCGGCGTTTTTGTCCGATCATGGTGGCCAGCATGATTCTACGCCGTAGCGCACGGAACGCCGTTACCTTCCCACCAAAGTGGTTCCTATTTATCTACTTGCATTTTAGGTGCTTTCGACCGCAAGGTTGGGAGTTCGAGACTATGTGACGGAGTGAGCTCCCGTTGCTTGTCCCAGCTCCTGCCAACCTAGCAGTTCGAAAGCCCAGCGACAGCGGATTAACTCGCTGCGCCACCACGTCCCTATGTTGCTTATGTAAGTGCCACATTTTGGAAGTAGGGCTTTTGCAAGAAACATCATTGCTACCAGAGAGGGCAACTGTGCACACGAATGGGAGGTGTGCTCTACTGCGTGCACAGCCACATCTGGCCTACGGATGCAACTAGGAGCCATCTCCAATTCCAGTGGCCTGGACCAGGTATAGCAGTGCTGCACAGCCATCATGGCAGTGGAGTCAAGTACCACCTGCCATACTACAGCCAGTCCTTCACTGCACTGGTCTATACTAACCGGTAGCAGGCTCCCAAACCCTCCAAGACCAAGTTATACAACACCTTCAAAATGCTAAAGCAATCTCATACCAAGTCTAAATATTGATCTACTAGCTCAACCTTATCTACATGTACTGGCAGCAACACTCTAGGACTCCAGAGAGGGGTCTATTCCAGCCATCTGAGGATGCCAAGGATTGAACCTGGGGACTTCTGTATGCAAAGCACACACTCTACCACTGAGCTATGGCCCTTCCCTCCCCCCATATATTTGAATTATTGTGCAACTGTATGGAGTTACAAATATTAATTGCATTATTTGTGGTTGGTGGTGACTTTGTTTTAAAGAAAAATCTATTTTTCTCTATTTTGTAGTTTACTAAACTATAAGAGGATTCAGAACCAGCAAACCACCACAATCCATCCCTTAATTAAAGAGGTCCTTCCTCCCTCCAAGCATAAGCCGTTGGGACATTCAACATCATTCTTTTGAGCTGTGTCTTTATTTGGTTTCCAAATAAAGAGCAGCCTGGGCTTAGCTGTTTCCAAACATGCTATTTGGCCACATGCAAACCAGTACCAGCAAAATGAATGACGAATGCAGTTGGCACCTGCAGTGCACATGCTGCTGTTTCCATTACTCTACCCTACATAATACCCAGATGCTAAAATGTTTTATGTTGATGATCAATGACTTTTTACAAGAAGACTATTTCTATACTAACCACAACATTCTGGCTACACCAAAGTGGCTGGAGGAAACAAGTCTCTACAGTTACATGAAAAATGGCCAAATATTTAGACTTTTCTTGTCCGCTGTAACTTTGAGGTACCAATTTTTTAAAAAAGAAGAAATTGATCATGTGATCACTAACGAGTGCCAGGAAATAATTAAAACCCCACTACTCAGTTGCCTTGCCTGAGTGACTTCAAATCCCTCCCATTCAAATAATTCTCTTTTCTACCAAAACATCTTGAATCACCCCAAGGACCTTTCCAGACAGTTTTCTCCCCCACATACAATTAGGCCACAATTATTCAGTTGTTGTGTGGGATGCATATTTACCCCCTCCCTGGGCTAGCACTAATGGAAATGTTTTGCACAATCAAGCCCCGTTCTGACATATTTAAGCACTCAAATCCCAGAAAATAAAGAGACGTGAGACATGATAAGAAAAGCTGTCTTGGGGACATCCATTCCCTCAGGCAGAATGAATTTCTGTCCCAGGCTAAAGTGATTCAATGATCTCCGTCCATCAGATTCAAATTCCTGGTTCCCACAGTGGCCAAACACACACTTGGGGAAAGCTCTACACTTAAAGCACAAAGACCCAGAACTTCCCTGTCTGCCTCTATCCAGTATGGAAGTGTTATCCAAACTGTGGGTCCAGACCCATTTGGTGGGTTGCGACTTGATGTCAAGTGGGTTGCGGAAAGCTGGGAGCAGCCATCTTGGAAACTGCACACCTTACTCTTGTTACATTTCTTTTGTGAGTGTTAACAGTTGGAATTTTCAAGTGAGGTGGTTTTTTTAAAAAAAATTGTTTTTAGTTCCGTGCTCTTACATAATGTTTTGTCCTAATCTTGCTTTCTGTCAGGGATGTTTCATGGTACAATTGCTCCAGTCCAGGAATGCCAATTTGCATTTCAGGAGTGTCATTCTATTACTACAATGACAGCACTTCCTACCTGATAATGTCACTTCCGGCCACGACATCACTTCCAGGTTAATGACATCACTTCTGGTGGGTCCCAACAAGAATGCCATTCTATAAAGTGGGTCCCGGTCTAAAAAGTTTGAATACCACTGCCCTATCACATCTAGTTTCAGAGATACAGCATAGCCTTGTTAGCGAATGGTTCAAGCGAATGGTTCCCACAGCATAGCCATGTTAGCGAATGGTTCAAGCAGCTCCTTGTGATGAAGTCATGGCACAGGCTGAAATTGTTTGAATCATTCACTAACTAGGCTACACCGTATCTCCGAGACTAGATGCGATAGATAGGACAAAATGAATGCTGTTTTTCAAATCAGCACTCCAAATATACCCAGCAATGGGGCTAACCTTTAAGATAGCAAAAGATGTGTGGGTCTGTTATTTTACATATACACACGCCCTGAAAAGTCAACTCAACATTACCAAATGGTAACAGGCCTGCACCTGGTACTTTCATCTGAGTTGATTGCAAAGTTTAACAGCAGCAACTGAAATGCGAGTCCTATACAATGTGCCTCTTAATCCCCCTACTGGATGTCAGGATACTTAAAGTGCTAACAGGAGTAAAGTACTTATTCCAAAGCCGTTTGCTTATCTTATTTCACGCTCTTCCATGTTTTCTGGGTTAAATCAACAGCAACATTCTCAAGACAATCCCTGGAAAGTGAATGGAGCCTCAGCCTTCCCCCCCCCCCAAAAGGGTTTGCATTGGAGGTCTAAGCTTTGTTCAAGTCAATTATTCTGACCTATCCAGCCTGCTATAACAGATACACAAAATGCCTGATGGGAACTGCCACAACTGCAGCATCTATATAAAGTCTGTGACACATTGTTCTGTGAAATTCAGTACCACAAGCCATCCTAGTAACATGAAATTTCCATCCGTAATCCAAAAGATCTGAACTGAATAATTCATATGGCAGCCAAATCATCTCTGCTTCTAGCAAAACAGCATAATTCATCAAGTGCTCAGGCTTTCAAACAGATCTGCAACTTCATACTTCAAGTTCACAGCATTTTTAAAACTCAAATTCAGATCAAGTTTGGAAAATTGTAAATACAGGGCAGATACCGAAATCATATAAGCAAATGGTAACTACATAGCTGACATCATTGAGGCATTCCCCTAATAAATAATATTACAATGAACTAAAGCTTTAAAAGAAAAAAGATTAACATGATGCAGGAAGGAAGGCCACATGACAGGCTCACTCCCACTGGTACTTCAGATTCTGCAGCCCCCCCCCCCCCCAGATCTACTTGACGTTTTAGAGATCATGTACAGAGCAAACTTGTCAACTCAATATATTGTGGACTGCTGGTAATTATTTAAGAATTAAGCATCCCCATTATAAAGTTTATGAAAGTCAGTATTATATTCTGAGATGACTATATTTATTTCAGTTGAAACAACAGAATCTTCTCACGCAAGTTACAAATACAGTTTAAAAAATTATATTTGCCTAATGCAAACATGCAGTCATTGGATGGGGAGGAACTTTAAAAAAAAAAAAAGCTTACCTGCTACTGCTGTTAAGAGGAAGAATTTATGCCTTTCAGTCTAGCAGGGTGGTAGACTCTTTTTCAGGGAGAAAAATGTAGGAATCTAGGGGTAATGTTTCTTCATCAGCAGCAATGCTTCTGGAAGATTAACAGTCACAGAGATCCTACTACACTGGTACAGTCCCAAAGCTGTATCTTGCCAATCGTTATAATTAATGTCAATTATAAGCACTCTGTATACATAAAGCAGACAAATGAGGAAAAATGCATACCAGAACAAAATGAAAGAGAAGCACACAGTCCTTAAATCTTCCCTTGACTTGGTTGATAACCAGTTAGCAAGAGTGTACGGCAAGTTACAAGGTTCATATGTTAGGAAGTACAGGTTGTGCAGGAACCTTACATGTGTTGACTCCTTTGAGAGTTTGGATCCATGTAATGGATAACTGGGATAGTTGCAACATACATGGCCACTAAAGCAGTAGCAGTCATGGACCTGTCCAAAGTAGTTCATATATTGCATCAACGAAGTCAACCTTCTTCCTCTTTCGACATTACACCTGCGGTGTGGAGGTTTTATTGCTTGGGCCCTTCACTAACTACTGAAGTAATGTCAAGAAAAGTCCAAACTAATGTGGAAAGGTTAAAACAGTTCCTTTCACATACCAGCACCGCCTCCAGTTGTCAGGAGGAATGGCAATGGCATTCAAGGACAGTACTACCATTTATTATTATCTCTCACCACCATGGAAATGGTTCCATTCAGATTTGTTTCTTCTTGATCACAAATTTTGCTCCCAATATTGCCATGGTGATGGCATTAGCTTCACTGTTGCTTGGATAATATTAAGAGGGGTTGTGTGGGGGAACATACACACTCCTTTTCTTCCTTTACACAGCCTGGGTTAGAGTCACCTTTACCTGTACTTTAAGTTCTTCCTTAGCGATTCTGCTCTGAGCCCTCCTGTTGCTGCTTGAAATATGGTGGGGAAATTAACTGGGGTAGCATTAAAATCAAGACTCTGCTTTTCCCTTCCTGGGGAAAGTTCATTCCAGCATTGAAGTCAGGCAAATGCTATGCTATTTCAGAAAGCTTTACATCTCTAACAACGCAAGGCTATGCTTATCTGAGAAGTGTCCAGAGTTCAAGGAACTTGTTTCCAAGTAAGTGTGTATAGGATTACAGTGGGCTTCTCTTAATCAGGTGCTCTGATGAGGTTTCTTTGTGTCAAAATTAATTGGTTAGTTGACTAATATATTACTATACTGCTTCAAAATTATATTGAAATCTTAAGTGATATTTTATATCAAATCTTATTTTGCTAAAATATTAATATTGAGTAAATAAAATAAAATGAAATTAGCATATAAACCAGGAGTGTCGAACATAAGTCCCTGGGTCCGGATGTGGCCTGCGGAAATCTTGAGGCTCTCCCAGCACCATCATCAGCTGCTGAACTGTTTTAAGGTGTCACTGCTGAAAGGGCATCCCACATGATAATTGGGCTCTTCCATATCTTGAAAATATGATCAAGATTTGTGTATTTTCTCCTGTCATTTGCAGCTAATGACTGCCTAAGTGAGAAAAAAGTACTTATTTTATTCTGGTCATGACCTGATTAATGACATCACTTCCTGCATAATGACATCACTTCCGGCCCTCAGCAGGCATCATGAATACTATTTGGCCCACTGTACGAAATGAGTTTGACACCCCTGATACAAGCAGTACAGGCTGGCCCCCATACCTTATTCTTGGTGTAGAAAAGTGATGAATGTGTTGTCATTATCCCAATTTGATTGAAAATAAGAACATAAAAACTAAGTCAAAATTTAAATGCCCTTGACAAAGTTGTCCACAGTATGGATGCCACTTTTGCAAGGTGGGATTCCCTGCTGCATAGGGACACATACAAATAATACTTGCAGGGCCAACTATGAGAATTTGGGCCAGAGGAAGATTGCAGAATCTGTATGAATGATGCAATACTAGCCCTACCCACACAGTCGTCATGTACACGTTTGCCCCCCCCCCGGGACTTCACCACATTGAAGTGGCTTTCAACACTGCTAGGGACATGTGCCCATGTCATCTTACCGCTGGAAAGGGAAGAAAACATCTCAGTACAGAACAGTGAGTGAATGTGTTGGAAGCCAGCAATCTTGTCTAGACTTATGAATGTCAATATTGGTGATATCTCTAAGCTTGCATGTGGGGGGCTGGAACACCTGATCTATAGCAGGACTTTCCTAACTTTCTACATTCTCTAAGCCTTTGTGTTTTTCATCTTCCCAATATTGTGTCTATCCAAAAATGCTGTTTTCAAGCTGACTAGCTTCTATTTATTAAAGGCCTGGTTGTTTTCTCGTACATTCTTACAAATTTGTGCCAATGGTCAATTTGCATGCATTTAACAATGGTTTATAACAGGGGTGGCCAACCCAAAGCACGCTATGCTTTTTATGTACAGAATCTTGAACGCACCATTCAACCTTATCACAGCTCTCTCCAGACCTACTTGGATAGTTACGCCGGCCCATGTGATCTGCTGCTTGGCTACCTTTGCCAGTTCCTGGGCCTTGTTGCTCCTTTTGAGCTCTGTGCAAGGAAAGGCATTGTGTGCTAGCAGCAGATGAGCCCTGAGTTGACTAGTACAACCATGACAGGATACTTTGCATGTGCCATTTAGGAAGTGTCTGTGTGCCACTAGTGATTTGCATGCCATGGGTTGGCCACCCCTGCTTTGGAATCATATAGCACGATTCCAAATGTCTGAAGTGATTCCCATATATTACTCTCAGGAGTAATATCCTTACAAACAGCCCTCTAAGGCAGGCCAGTGGTAAATTTCCGTTCTGCAAGGGGAGTTCGGCTGAAGAGGAGATTATAGTAGGCTGTGTTCTAGGAACATATATAGCCCAATCCTATGGTGCCTCAGTGCCGAGAGGAACAGTGGGGCAGAACCTATTAAGTGGGTACAGAAATGAGAACATCTGTATAGGGATATCTGGTCAGGGAGGGAGCATAGGATATGGCAACACAGGCTGCCGCCATCTCAGTCCCAGTGCCTGATCCTCCCCTCCCCCACCCAGGTCTACTTTCCACTCAAGAAACCACTCCGCTGGCCAGTGGTAGTACTTACCACTGGCCACTATCCACAGACATCTTTGTGGTGCTGAGGCGCAGCACTGGGATTCCCTGTTCCCCGGGTGCCACGAACATGCTTTATGTTCATGACACCCAGAGCCAGTGGTACACACATACTGGCAGCACTCTGGCCCAGAGGAATGGACCCCAGTAGACTCATGGGTGAAACAAAATTTGAACCAGCTCACAATTTGTCACTACACCAAGTGAATTAGCATGCTAACAATTTTTGCCTGTGATTACATAAACTGATGGTGATAACTCATACAGAAAAAGTGGCTATACATGCTCAGAGAGCAACAGCCAAAACCCTGGCTGCAGCTAATATTTATTCCAGAAATAGATTTAGGGATTCTTTTCTACTATTATCTCTTCCCCTCTCCCACCCAAGGACAGCAATTACTAATCTTGCATCAAATACTATAGTTTATCCAGCTGTCAATTTAGGGACCACCAAAAAAATACTGAGGGCAACCAGAACATGAAAAATGAGCTAGCCTTAAACTCATTAGTGGCAGTTAGAGAGAAACATACTTCAGATCAACATCTGATTTTATACTCTTCAATAAAGTTTGCATAAATATTCATTACCCAGAACATATTTTCCCATAATGCTTGTATCCTGGTGTATCACATGAGTATTACAGGCCAACACATTCACATTTAATTGTCACACACTACACACCCACACAGAGGCATTAAGTGGCAAACTTTCCATCCACAATAAAATTAAATCACCCCATAGGCAAAGTAACAGGAAGGAGGGAAAATGCAAAATGCCTTGAATGACTGACATGCACAGGCTCAAGAGAGAAAAATTCACTTGCATTTCACAACCTGACAAAGCCTCAAACATTCTCAAACCAGTGGCTTTGAAAACTTTTGCTTTCAAACACTTAAGGAAAAGAGTTGTTACTTACATTAAACTTGGGCTTTTAAAAAAAATCCTAGTCTGGTTTGGGGGTTTTTTTAATACAGAAAAAATAAAGTTCTCACAAGAAGAAAAAAACCCAATCTGTCCTACTAAAATTTCTTTTATCCAACAGTAAGAGAACTCGGAAGACACTTCTCACTTTAGCTAGAATTCCTCTCCAAAACAACAAGTGTTCAGGTGCTAAGAGCACAGAGGTGACACATCATACAAGTTACTAGCATGCAGGCTTTTGCAAGTACAGCTGTAGCCAAGATGATTCAGAGCCGGATGAATATAGAACGGTGGTTTCCAGCAGTATGCACACGTCAGGCCGAGTACATGCGCAAAAACTATATTCCAAGGGCTGTAAGACAGGAGCAAAATGCAATTGGCAGAAGTCTCCTTTTGAATGTTCTCAGACACCTGAAATCCTCAGTAAAGCAGTCCCCCAGTTCAGTGTTCCCATCCATCATTGGGATTCCTCCACAAACAGCTACAGGCTCTCCAACCTTAGAGGACTAACGCCAAGCACAGAGTGGTAACTTCACACAGGACCAACCTTTTATGGGCTGAACAGTAGAGCTTTGATACCAGCTAATCTACCATAAATAGCTCTTGAAATGCAGAAGGATCAGATCAGCTGTTACAAGAGGCCTAGTTGTAGTTGCTTCAAATCCTGTTCTCACTGTCAAAAACTTTCAATCCTAGCATTTACTTCAATGTCTTATTGAACCCCCAAAATAGACAGGGCATGCAAAAAGGAAGAAGCCAAAATAAAAATCGATCATAGAGAAGACAGTCAGATCTTGCAATGACAGGACGGAGAGGAAAAAGTAACATTTTCAGCAAAGAGAAAGATGCACAAGTGAAATAATCATTCTTGTTGAAATATGCTCCTGATATAGGAAGCACTTGTAGTGTCACACTCTAATATTAGGAAAAACAAGTGGTCTGTACAAAGGGAATCGCTACAAAGGGAACTGATCACTAAGAAACCGACACATCGGACATTGTTAATTATTGTAAGTAATTGGAAAGGGGGAAGCAGAGAACTTACTGGAAAGCACTATTAAAAGCATTAATGCATTCGTGGTACAAATCAAGCATTTCCCCTGAAGGCCAAGTCTGTCCCAGCAAATCCAAAAAGGTCATTTAAAACTCCAAGCACAATGGAAGCCATTAGTCATTCTTCACCTGTTACTATAAAGGTTCCACAGTGCAGCTTATTGAAAACATTGATAGGACAGGTGTCCTCCTGGATCCATGGATTCAGTTATCCCACACCCCTTACAGTACCTTCATTTTCATTAGTAAATGAAATGTGCTTGAACCACAGGTGTTTCTTGCTTAACCAAGCAATATTCTTGCTTCATGGAGGAATGTAATAAATAATAATGCCACCACCACCAGTATTTATATACCACATTCCTTGGTCATTGGATTGCTCTTTTGACTATAATTCAAGGTGGTTCACATAGGCAGGCTTTTTTCTAAACCCCAAGGGGCTTTTACAAATAACAAAGAGGTTCTGATCTTTCAAGAATGGCTACAATCAGATGGAAACTTCACCGTCTGATCTTTCCTTGCTGGCCACAGGTTGCCTCCACACCGGCTGACAAACAGCTGACAGACGACTTCTTTGCTCTCACCAAAGAAACAGCTGGCCCCAGCACAACTTTTCTCGCACAGGCAGCTGGAGACAGCTCAGCTCAGAGCTTATCATTCACGTTCTCAAGGTCTTGCTGCTCACGGAAGCTTCCGTGAAGCTTGAACTGGCGACTTTCAGATCTTCTTTGGGCTTAACAGCGGCTCTACCCTCTCAAGCAGACCTCCTGCCCTTGACCAGACCACCTGCATGTGCTGTGCAGGCAACTAGCCCAGCAATGGGATTAACAAACGACCTGGGGGAACGCTGGGCGGGCCATATGCGGAACTCCCGCGCGATTGGCTGCCCGTCAGTTCTGCCCCGCCGCCTTCCCTGCCGCCGCGCAGGCCGCCCAGCCTCGGAGGGGGTGCCTGCTCGCCTGGGGGCCCCCCGGGGGCCCAGGCACGCAGTGGTGGGGCATGCCAACCGGGGCAGCAGGCCCAGCCCGCACGGCTGGCAGGGGGCGGAACAGACGGGCTGCCAATCACAGGCTTCCAATTACGAGTACTTCCTGCCCAGCATTCCCCCAGGTCGTTTGTGAATCCCATCGCTGAACTAGCCTCAGGGAGCAACAGGGAGCAAACTAACCAAAATTAACAGGCAGCAGGACAGTTCCTGCTGCCTGTTATTAAAACAATGTCTTAAAAACAAACATTAAGAATACAACATCATAAAAAACAGCTCAGAACCCAGGAGCACCAACATTAAAACCATTTCATTAAAAGCTGCCAGCAGTAAGCAGCCATTTTTTTTGTTTTTTTTTAAAAAGGTTTAGAAAAAATAATCTTAAAAGTTTTGTCCTAATATAATCAGATCAGATCTTCATAAGACTGAAAAACAATTGAAGCTTTGTTAGCTGGGGAGCTGCAATTTCCTTCAGTGCTAGGAAACATTTCACACGCATGCCACGGATAAAAAGATGTGCCTTAAAATCCATTCTCGGGAAATATGAAGTATGACAGTTTCAGTCACCACAAAGAAGAAAAGTGGATCATGGTTAGAACTGGGACTTTTTGAAAAATCTGAATTTTATTTCCAGTGTAAGCTTGCTAGAATGATAAATATGAGGTATTGTTCCTCTTATATTTAGCAGGGGGAGAGTAATTGTCCCTCTTTACCCCTGCGCAGTCTTTCTAGTGGCTGTTGCTGGTGGTCTGCCTTTTTTTTTTAAAGATTGTGAACCCTTTGGGACAGGGAGCCATTTAATTTTATTATTACTATTTTCCTGTAAACCGCTTTGTGAACTTCATGTTGAAAAGCGGTATATAAGTATTATATCTGTTGGTTGGTTGGTTGGTATTGCATACAAGGAGCTATGGGGGGGGGGCCAGGTCTGGTGGATGCCAGTTATAAGTAGTTCTATATTAAAACAGCAACAGATAGGTGCTGCTAGACAACACTACCAATGTTAGGGGAATAGGAAGGGTTCATCAGACACAGACTGCTGGCCTGCCAATTGACCTACTCACTGTTGACCTGGCCATTAGGTACAGACACAGAGAAAGTCCTGGAGCATTGGAGACAGGAAAGCCTGGAGCCCTTCCAAATCGCTGTTCATGAAACTGTTTTTGCTTATTACATAAGAACATAAGAAGAGCCCTGCTGAATCAGGACAAAAGCCCATCTAGTCCAGCTTCCTGTATCTCACAGCGGCTCACCAGGTGCCCCAGGGAGGCATGAGACAACAAGATGCGTGGATCCTGACGCCACTCCCTTGCACCCAGTACTCTGAAGTAGCCCACCACCATTGTAAGAAGGTTGCACAATCCATCATGGCCTATAGCCCACAATGGACCCTCCTCCAGAAATCCGTCCAATCCCCTCTTAAAGGCATCCAGACCAGATGCCATCAACACCTCCTGTGGCAAAGAGTTCCACAGATTAACCACCCGCTGGGTAAAAAAGTACTTCCTTTTATCCATTTTAACTCTCCCAACCCTCAGTTTTAGCAGATGCCCCCTGGTTCCGGTGTTCTGAGAGAGGGAAAAGAATATCCCTTTATTGACTCTATCCCTTCTGTGCATAATTCTGTAAGTCTCAATCATGTCCCCGCTCAGGCACCTTTTTTCTAGGCTGAAGAGCCCCAAACGCTGCAGTCTTTCTTCATAAGGGAGGTGCCCCAGCCCCGTAATCATTTCCGTCGCTCTCTTCTGCACCTTTTGCAGCTCCACTAATATTTCAATATTCCTGGATATTGAAATGGCTACAGTGAAAGTTTTCCTCATAGACGTTGGAAAACAGAGCAAATTCTTATATGGACCAGGCATGACATTTGGTAGTTTCATTATTGTTCTCCTTCCCCAAGTGAGATGAAATTTTGGTACAGCAACACTACAGTCCCAACTTAACACCTCAGTGATATGGGCCAGATCTGGATAGCAATCGTTTTGAACAGGACATATGCAAAATCAACATCCTAGACATCAATGAATGTACTTCTGGAGCTCAACAAATGGCAGAAGAAGTCACAATCATTTACACGGCTCTATAGCAGTGGTTCCCAAACTGTGGTTTGGGACCCATCAGTGGGTTGCGAAGCACCTAGAGCAGATGCAGAAGGAGGGTGCTGCAGGAGGTGGCAAGCGCCATGGGTGCCGGCAGTAGTAAGGCGCAGCAGCACGGGAAAACCCACACACTTTTCAGCCCTCCCACCCTCCCTTGTCCTCCGATTGCTCTTTAATAGAGCGATTGTGGGCGCAGGGAGGCATGGCCAGGTGACATGCAGGGAACAGCTCTGACCTAGAGGAGCCATGTTGAAAATACGGGAAGATGAGGTGCTGTAACAGGGGCGGGGTATGTGATTATTTTGCTTGTGTCAAAGTTGTAAATAGACTTTTTTCCCCTTTCTGATTCACTTTGCTATTGGAAAATGGCGGAGGAATCACCCAAATTATTGCTTCATTCTCAGGAAAGCAGTAGGCTCTGGCATCACAATGACGGGACTTCCAGCCATGACATCACTTCTTATGGGTCCTAGACAGAGGCTCATTCTAAAAAGTGGATTCTGCTGCTAAAACGTTTGAGAACCACTGCTCTATAGAGAACTACAACTTGGTTGTAAGTATTAATAATAAACATGAACTGGTAACGATACACAATAAGACTTGAAGAAAATGTTTCCAATTCATTACTTAGAACAGGGGTCTCGGAACTATGGCCTAGGGCCCAAATCTGACTTGCCACAAGATTTTATCTAGCCCACAGCAATTTAAAATATTTGACATTTTTATTCATTATATACCATTTCTCAGTTTAAGCACAGCATTGTTTCTTTGTAAATGTTACATTTTTCTTTTGTTCTGAATCATATCATGCCGATTACAAAAGAAAATCCAAATAAAACTTATTTATTAGTTTAAATTTCCTTCATTCGTTTACAAACCTGATTTTTTGGACCTATGAAAATCTGTAAATAATACAGATGTATTATGTGTATGTGTCCCTCATACAAAAAAATCTGGAGACCCCTAACTTAGAAGAAATACTCAGAATCCAGGAAAAACGGCAGCTTTGCTGAAGTTACTGACAGCCAGATATTTACAATTAAAGTGCATCTTCAAATTATACTTCTCTACTTTGTGAGTTGTGTCAATTGAAATGCTAGTGTTATCTCTTCCACCTGACTCACATGGTTAGAAAGTTGGATTTTTCAAATATCACACTCTTTAAGAAAGCTCCCTTGTCAGATTTCATCATTTAAAGTCGGTCGCCAGCTGTGTGGTGTAAGTCAATAGTGCTGTAACCCTACATACAGCAGATCTATCCTATAAACATGCATACATAGATGGTATGGCTTCCCGGGCGGGGGGGGGGGACGGGACTGGATGCCTTTTTGAACTGAATTCCATTTTCTGTATAGTTGGTCATTTGTTTTTCCAATAGAAAATAGTAGCAAGCTAGAAGTGCAATTCAAAAACAAACACAGATTGCTAGCCCTGCTCACAAAACTACAGTTCCCAACATTCCCTGTGTTAAACCTGCTAAATGTGTAGTATGATCAGATCAAAGTCACCACAATCAAGGTACAACCACACACATAAACAAATATATCAGTTTTGTCCAGGCACATCAGCTGCAACCAACATGGATACATCTATTTTACCAAA
The DNA here is from genome assembly GCA_029204185.1 of Lerista edwardsae. Taxonomy (NCBI): domain Eukaryota; kingdom Metazoa; phylum Chordata; class Lepidosauria; order Squamata; family Scincidae; genus Lerista; species Lerista edwardsae. The sequence goes on from JAJKFI010000009.1 coordinate 21,815,575, forward strand.
AGAGACAACCAATGAGGAACATACTCCTATTCTTAAGCAATTCAAACAACTTTGTACTACATCAGCCAATCCAAACAGAATTCAAGAGCACAAATTGCAATTCTCGTGCTGCACCATAAAAGTTTATGAAGCATTAAAAAGTTCACCAAGATTTAGTTTCTAGCCACACAAAAGATAGCAAAAGGACAGGTCACTGAACAATACAGAAGGCTACACGTCATGTTGTCAGGCTCTGCTTATTGTTACAGGCTAGCCTCCTTCCTTCCTTCCTTGATACTTCTCATTACTAAGCAGAAATGATTCCCCATGTAACAGATAAATGCCCTGGCCTGTCTTGAAACAAGAGATCCTCCCTTCCCCAACAGCTCCTATGTCTATCACACTTCCAACTTCTGGAAGAATGACAGCGGATACATTGCAAGTGTCCTTGGACACATCGGAGGAGCTCACATGAAGGAGCTCGTTTTCCCATGGCACACTCTTTTCAGTGGGAATCAGGGCTGCAGTGCAAAGAGCTTATTAGACAAGCTACGTAACAAGTAAGAACTCAGAAAGTTACATTATTAGATTGCATAAAAATACAGAGATTTAAAGCATGCAACAGCAATTTGTGTTTCATTCCTTGCCCCCTGGAAATAAAACCTTACCGGATTCCATTGTTAAAATCATGACTCCACTTCTCTTATCTCAGGGTCAGGCCTCACTATCCAGTGCTTGAGAATGACGAAGACGCAGAGACAGAGTGTGGCTTTGTTTGAGCTTATATCTTCTGGCTCATTCACCCCTCCTCCCACGTGTGGGAAAAAAACACAGCCTGTACCCTGCCTGCCTACCCAGGCTTCTCCACTGGCTCATTCACAACTAAACCAAGTCTGCTTAGCATATTTAAGTTTCCCTGAGAGCTTGAAGTGACCCAGAGACGTTTTTTGGCCTGCCCGATTAGTGAGTCGCACTGGGAAAAGTTAAAGTTCAACCTCTCCTTGCCAACAGCTATCTTTAAAGTGATTTCTTTCCACTGGGCCAAATCCCTTCCTTAACACAATGTGCCTGAGGGCCTGGGCTCCTCACTAGGAAGAGGGAATAAATTCACACACAAAACACGCACTCTGTAGGATATAGGAGCAGGTTGTTCTCATTGCTTGACAACCTGTGGTTTTAAGTTCGGGCTTGCAAAGGAAGAGCTTTGTATGGTACCCAAGGGCATCCCATGGTCTAATCTCAGTTTGCTATGTCTGGGCTTAGCTGCAAAGTATATGAAGCCATAACAGAACTGTCCTTGAGCATTTGTGTGGACCAGAAGTGGACCAGAACTGGGGATATCTGGGCTCAAGTCCTTCTCAGCCATGACACTCGCCAAGTAACTTTGGGTCAGTCTCTCTCAGCATAACCTACTTTACAAAAAACATTTTTTTTAGGATAATTGAAGTGGGGGATAGGCCAACAAGCAGCAATCTATCAACATTGCACCCTGAGCTTCTCGCAGGAAGAGTGGGATAAAGAAGGAAAAGGTAAAGTGCAAAGTATCTTTTCCCTATTACTGAGCAAAGTACAACCAACTCCTATGCATCAGGTAGTGATCCAACAGATTTGAGTGCCAGTATCTAATAAATTATATGCAATAATAGTTAGTACTGATAAAGCACAGAGTCTGCAAAGAATTTCACCCTCTAGTCACTGGCCACCTAAGTGATTTTGTGGCAGAAGTGAGAATTGAACCAGGGAAGCTACCTTTTGCAGCAATATGTCTTCACCATTATGCTGCACCATCAATCTTTTGGTGCTCAGTACCTGTTGTGGGCTTCCAAAGTTCTTCCATGCTTTAAAAGCATGCTAGTGGTCCTCCATGAAAAGCCAGCAAATAAAAGTTTTTAAAAAAACAGGTTGAAAGTATTCCACTTTGCATAAATTATCTTGTAATTCTTATGAACTATCATAATCCTATAAAGCAGGTCACTATCCAGACTGCTAGAACCCTGCTCCTGTCGTGAACTCACTAGTGTTCTTTGGCAAGCCACAATCTCTTGCCTCTGTTCCCACCTCCAATCTTCAATTTAGCAGTGGAAGTCTAGTAAGCATTTCAGTTATGGCCATACCTCAGGTTACTCACATAGAGGGAAGAGATGTCTCAAGTAACAGCCAATTATCCTCTTACAAAAACCAATAACAAAAATACCTACCAGTACAACTCTAACAGTAGACATCAACTGAGTAAAAAGCACTGAATGGCCAGTCCATTAGACAGTTAACTGGAAAGCTGACACTCTATCCCGCATGGGAAATTCTCTTGAAACTTAGCAAGAATATTCCTACCATATAATGCAGCTAGAAAACAACAACAACAATCTTCTAACCCTTGCCCTTACAGGATGCAAGCTTCCTCCAAAACAAAGAACAGCTTAAAGGAGGAAAGCATTCAGATGATTTGCTGCTTAGATTCAACTCAGACTGTTACAGAAATCAAATGCAACTCATTAGCCCAGTCATGCCTATTTTGGGAAGCTCAGTGAGCAAGAACAAAATGCTGCCTTTCTTTATCTAGCCGGGTGACACCACCAACTGCACACCATTTCGTTCTAAAATAGAGCTCGGGGGTGAGCTGCTGCCGCTCAACACATCTGACACAGTTAGTTATGTTGGGACCTGAATCTTTGCCAGAAAGCCACAAATGGAAGCCACAGGAGCATTACGTCAATTTGTCATAGCAAGTTGGGTGGCCTTCTTTCTCTCCCTTTTCTTTGTCAAGAAGCAACCTTCTTATTGCTTTATTTTCTGCAAGTCTATGGGTATTTGTGGTGCTTCACAGAGCAATGTAACCAACATCCAAAGTGCAAGGGAGATCCCTGCCCCACAGTGTTTACAATCTACAACTATGGAAAAGTTAACAAGCAATACTTTTTGTAGGAAGATGACTAAAAATATTAGAAGACCCCAAAAAGAGATGGGACTCTTTTTAGATACAGTTAAAATGAATCAGCAAAACACTACATAATGCTCAACACCACACAATTGTGACCACACATACACATGCAATACACCATTGTGAGGAACAAGCAAATGAGCGCCCAACAATAAATTACAATACATTCAAAGTATTCTTTGGAAACACTCATGTTGCTTCAACAATAAGATTTAAGAGGCAATTGGGTGTATGATTCTTAATCTAGAACTCGCTTACAGCACAATCCTATGCATGTCTATTCAGAAGTAAGTCCCACTGTGTTCAATGACTTGAAACTATGCATAGGATTGCATGAAACTATGCATAGGATTGCAGGCTTGATCTCAGGCACTTTCCATCGCTAACATACCTTGAAATGAACCAGAAACTGAAGTAAAATTTAGCGAATATATACAGTAATACACCACATATTTACATATTGTCACAATCGTGTGTTTATCATTACAAAGATGTTATGTTGAATTGTTTTAGGCATACAGGTGGGGCCTTTTTATATCACGAGGGTTCCATTCCAGGAAAGCTTGCATATAAAAAATATGCCGGTAATTAAACCCACGGATTTTCCCCCACGCCCCACTGTTCTGTGGCCTGCCAAGGCTGCGAGGCTTGCATGCGGCTTTGGGGGGGGTCTGAGAATGGGGGATATTCCCCCACCTCATCCTCCAGACATAATGGAGCTGTGTGCTCTGCTGTCCAGAGGGCAGCATGGGGGGAATACCCCCCATTCTCAGCCACACCGAGGCCTCACGTCCTCAGTAGGCATCAGAAACACCTTTGGCAATTGGAGCACAGCTTTGGTTGCTTTCAAAGGTTTCAGGTTGAGCCTATTCTGGCTCAAGACAGGTCCAGGGGACCCGCATTGAGTCAAATCTGCAGATGTAAAAGGTAAAGTAAAGGTAAAGGTTTCCCCATGACTGAATGGTCTAGTCGTGACTGGCTCTAGGGGCGATGCTCATCTCCTTTTCTAAGCCGAAGAGCCAGAGTTTGTCCGAGGACAAGTTTCCATGGTCATATGGCCTGCATGACTATACGCTGAGGCTCACGGAATGCCGTTACCTTTCTACCAAAGTGGCACCTATTTATCTACTCGCATTTTTATGTGCTTTTGAACTGCTAGGTTGGCAAGAGCTGGGACAAGTGACGGGAGTGGTCTTGAACTGCCAACCTTCTGGTCAGCAAGCTCAGCAGCAGCGGTTTAACCCACAGCACTACCACACCACCTGTGTAAATCCTATGCAGATGTAAAATCCGTGGATAATTAGGCTCAACCTGTATATGCCTTTTCAATATAAAGCATTCATGGCTGAATTCTCTTTTTCATCCAGCTGGAAACTTTTTTTTGTCTATAAAAAATACTGATGGCCAAGAGTCAAAGAGAATGGGGAATGGGTTTGGGTATCATGACCTGAATTTCTTCAGCTTGATTCTAGTTTGCTTTTTAAAAACAAACACACAGCACACTAAACAGAACAGTTCCCAACACAGAGGGTTTCAGATTCATGAGTCCTGAGGAAAAAGCATATCAAATTCAAGACAGTCTATTCCTGGCAACCCAGTTTAAAATAAAGTGTTCTGGAAGCTGTGGAGGCTTTCACAACCAAAGCCCAGCAACTGCAGAACTGAAGCAGGAATCCACAAGTTAGCAGGTAATTCCAAGGACTCTTTTCTTCCAGTGCTAATCACAACGAGCAAGAACTAGCCAATACTGGCCTAGAACAGTGGTTCCCAAACTGTGGGCTGGGACCCACCAGTGGATCATGAGCCAATTTCAGGTGGGTCATGAAGCACCTAGAGCCTCTGTATTGAAAATATGGGAAGATGGGATGCTGGAAAGGGGGAGGGCCGTGTGGTTGTTTTGTTGTAAACAGGCTTTTTTCTTTCTGATTCACTTTGCTATTGGAAAAATGGCTGAGAAATAACCCCACTTATTGCTGCATTTTCAGGAAAGCAGCAAGTTCTGGAGTCACAATTATGTACACTTCTAGCCATGACATCACTTCTGGTGGGTCCTGGACAGATTGCAATCGCAACTCACTTCCGGTTTTTGATTAATCAGATAACAGGTACTTTTACATGTCTCTGGTCCCCCTATTACCATGATCGAAACAGCACTGTCAGGGCATGCACCCCCTTCCAGAATCCTCTCCCATAAACACTTACCAGCAGTCCTTGAACTCCCAGAGTGTTTGAGGACTGCTGGTGTAGAGAGATATAGGCTGCCCAATACACCTGCCTGGAGTCCACACACTCAGTTACCAGGATAATGAGCAACATTTCTGGGGGCAACAAAAACCAAGTTGGCGTTTCCAACCTAAACCAACCCTGATCTCTTCCATCCCTTGTGGGCCAGTACAGACTCAATTTCGGAAGATCTTGCACTGCCATTCCCAATATTGCCCCCTAAGAGTCACACAGCTGCAAACACAATATTGCTCGACTGCCTTCGGATGAAGATGAGAAATATGACTGGTGTATAAGAGGAGAAGACAAGAACACCCATTTGCCATGCTCCAAGTTTTATATCTGAGAGCCAGAGCACCAATTGGAAGAAACTGTCTCCATATGGTGGCAACTCCCAACTTAAGTGTAATTTTTGCAAATATGCAAGTCAGATGACATCCCAGCTACATGGAGTGCATGTGATATGTGGCTATTTACAAGGCACGTCATGTGGCAAGAACTTGCAAACATTATCACAGGCAACAGTACCTATGGGAAGGCTATGTTCTGTGGCAACTGGCCAGCCATTAACACACAATGTAGGCACATTTTTGGCAAAATAATGCAACCCGCCTCTTGCCATGTAGATGGCAAACCGCATGGCACCTGTGACAACCCTGTGGTGGTGCATTAGTGATCTTAATGGATACTTTATAGGAAATTATACCACTTATGGTGGAATAACTGGTGCCATGCAATTTGCAAGAAGGGGCTATGTCTTAACTCTGGTACGTCTAACACAAACTAAAGTTCAAATCATCACGCAAAACAAACTTACCATTCTTAATAAAAAGTACATCATAAATGTAAATATGGAGTATCAGAATACTGCCCACCTTAATACTAGTCCATTGCTTCACAGATTGTCAGTTTACCAACCCAGATGTTTAGCAGAGGTCTTCAGTCCGAAGGCACTCTCCCCTGGATGAAATAAAAAATAGGTAAGACAGTATTATGGAGGATCAAATTCCTGATCATTTGGCTGAATAACAGTTGTTTCAGCATAATAAAACAAAAACCTATGGTAAGTTAGGCTGTGCCAGAAAACTACACAATTCATGATGATTACATATTAACCCAGAGCAAAATGGGCAGCCCAATCCTATACCAGTTCCCACTGGCGGGACTAGCAAGCATGCGTCTGCCCGTGGCCTTGATGGGCCTTAGGCCAAAAAAGTTACTTCTGGTTTTTGGCAAAAACTGGAAGTGATGTTTTTAATGCCTTATAAGGCAATATGAGGCCTGGGGAAGCTGGAATAAAGCTGCGGATAAAATACACAGATTAAAAAAACCTGTACAGTACTGTGTGAAAACATCCCACAGGTGATTTAAACCTAGCATTCCAGAAGTCAGCAGTTAACAGTCATCCTACTCTGTTCTGATCTGAAAGCTTGAAGAGAGGACTTGGTCAGCTCACAAGTGACCAACAAGCTAATGGGCATTCCAGTTTGACTCATCACAGCCTATCCTATGTTCACCTAGCCACTGCAACATAAACCAGTTCTTCAGAATAGTTACACCAACATCCATTAACTCACGAATTGCAGCTTGACCAGCTATCCCCTTCACATTACTCAGCTTTGTCACAATTTGTGATCTCCAAACAATGACAGGCCTGGGCGGAAGGGGGCAAAAGCCATGGGTACTGGACTTCACTGGGCTTGGGGGTGTGGTGGTGCGCTACTCATGCACTGTTCATTGGCTTCCCCCTTGCACCACCCAGCGCAAAGCAGGTTTGCATCACCCAGAGTGGCACCCACCCCCTCCGAGTCATGGAGGAGGCAAACACCGCTTGGAACAGTGCAGAGGGCATTGCCAAGAGTGGCACCATCCCTTCCGAGTCTCAGAGGAGGAAAGACAAGTGGCACTCGCGTTCTCCATGACTTGCAGTGGGCAGGCGCCGCTTTTAGGAACTAATTGCTGATGATGTCACCACAATTATTTCTGAGGTGGAGAAAGCCCCCAAGACCGCCACCCTCTCCAAACCCTCTACTCTCCATTGCAGAAACACTTTCAAGAACAGAACCTAGATGACTTCACTGACAGAACCTTACAAATTTATGAGCAGAAAGGCAGGACTCTACTGCTTTCACAGGCAAAGCTGATGATTTTGCAGTCCAATTCTATACTTACTAGCCAATATCCTAGTGCCTCTTCCACTGGTGCCGACTGCCGTTTAGCAGTCAACCCCATTGTTTTTTTATTAAACCTATTTATTTCCAACAAAGAACACACACATAACGTAAAAGCATATTCAACACTAATATATTAACACTAAAAATTCTTACACATAAAAATAACCTCTCAATTAACACAAGCACAGAGCACATTCCATTCCGCACCATAGCCTCTTATCTTTCCAGCTGATCATCTAGAAACTAATGCCAGCCAGCCACTTCCGCTGCCCACAGCTACAGCAGGCTATGTACCAGTTGTCTGGCACAAGTTTCTGGGGTGATTGGCTGGAATGATAAGAAAGAGGTTGTGGTGTGGAACAGAAAGTGCCCGCCCAGACGACTTCTTCCTCGGTGCAGTGGTCCACAGTTTGGAGACTGCTGCAGCAGAGGCTGCTGCCTAATTTATAAATACCAAATGGGCATGGCTGTAATGACGATTGGGCAGCAGTGCTTCCCCCCCCCCCAAGTAGCAGCTTGTTTAACCTTTGATGCACCTTGTCTAGTCTGCCCTGTCAGTCTCGCAACCAATCAAAAATCAGAGCTCCAATTCCATTAGAGCTATAATACTGTACACCAGTGGTTCAAACACTTTACAGCATGGGGACCAACTTTTGAGAACGACAATCTGTCCGAGACCCACTGGAAGTGGTATCACGGCTGGAAGTGCCATCTTTGTGATGCCAAGTCCTGCTGCTTTCCTGAGAATGCAGCAATAAGTTGGGGTTATTGCTCAGTCATTTTCCAATAGCAAAGTGAATCAAAAAGAAAAAAAAGTATATTTTCAACCTTGACACAAGCAAAACAACCACATAGCCCTCCCCTTTTCCAGCATCCCATCTTCCCATATTTTCAATATGACTGTTCTAGGTGTTTTGTGACCCACCTGAAATCGGCCCACTGGTGAGTCCTGACCCACAGTTTGGGAACCATTGCTATAACTGTAAAGAGCAGCAAGTTTTCCCACAAGGATTCCATGGTTCCTCCAAGAGACACCATTCACTGGCCTAACCTGATATCTGATATGTGGAGATTTAAAGTTGGGGAGTTTAACACACATCTTTCCACAAAATTGACATGAAAGAAAAAGAAAAATACAGAGCAGCCACAGTAAAGTGCACAGCTTCTCACTGTGATCTGATTCACAGGGAAGTCTGTATGGAAATCTGCACTACCTTTTCAGGAGTTCTCTTTGCATACTGACCTCTAGTGTACTAAGAATGAACTAAAACATCAGGAAACTTGTCAAAAGGCTTGAGAAACTATCTAAGGTAAGGGAGAAAGGAGGTGTAATGTCCCTTCACCGGAGGACCTCTATCCTGTGGAGGAGGATACCATCACAAGGACTCACTGAATTGGGGTCTTGTGTTAATTTTGCAATTTTACTCCCCCTTCCCTTTCCAAAAAAAATGTGCACAATGGCATATTATTATTATTATTATTATTATTAATTAAATTTCTACCCCGCCTTTCTGCCTGAAGGCACTCAAGGAGGCATTACAAAATTAAAACAGAATAAAATTCCATCAATTAAAAGACAATAATTAAAAACAATATTAAAAATAAAACATACAACAAGCCAATCCCATGGATCATAATATGTACAAAGATAAAAGGATGCAAAAGAGCCAGCCAGCCTGTCAGCAACTAAAAGCCTGCTGAAACAAAAAGGTCTTCAGCCCCCGCCGAAATACAGCCAAAGAGGGAACAGTTCTCTGTTTTTGGCTGTTTTATTCTCAAGCCATTTTTTAATTATCCCAAGCATAGAATTGGCCTTTTAAATATTGTTTTCTGCAGTTGGAGTTTATTATGCATTCAGAGTTTTAAATTTAGAAGACTTTCCAAAACATTAGGAAACGAAGTATTAAGAAAAGGTTGGTCAATACACCCATGACAACCAACATTTTAGAAAACAAAAGCCTCTGTGATTGCAAACAGATTACTGTATACAACGACTGTACTCAAAAACAATTATTTGATTTAGGGCTAGTTGACACTCTTATGGTCATGTTTTGGTGTCTTACATGTGTGCAATGGGCCAACACACATAGCATCACCAATAAAAATAGCATAAAATCTCATACACAATTTTTTTTCAACAGAGTAATTCCGCACATTCAGCCTCCGTTCCTGTGTTACTACTGGGGACTCTCATGTGTTGGAAGAGCAGCCAATCCCTCATCATACATTTCAAAGAACATGTTGACATGGCTCATGCAGTTCCTCCTCATCCCAAAGAAAAAAGGAAGATACCACACAAATGGGTCCTCTGTACAAATCATGCATCAGTGTGGAGGCCCCTGGGTCACACATGCACCAAAATTTAAGGCACACACCTGCTACACCAGCAGAGAAGAGCTGGCGTCTTTGCCAGGAACATCAAGACATATATATCTTACTTGGACCTGCTCTTAGAGATACATAGCCTGCTTAGGGAAACTCCAAGAACATTGTAAGGCAAGATTTAAGACCAGTTCCATTCAGCAACATTTCCGCTTTTCTTCCAAGTAAAAAACAATTTATTCTGTACACCAAGGTGTGATTCTCCAACTCTGTATTTTTTTAAAAAGTTGCTTCCAAACTGGGACTTTTAAAAGTTTTTCCACCAGGAATAAAAACCCAGTTTTAAAAACATACGAGAAGGGTCACATTTGCCATAATTGGATCCTGAGGGACTAAGTTTGTTTTTACTGCATTTTTCTCTCTCCCTTAAATATTCCTTCAAAAGCATACAACAAAATAGGTGACTGTTGCTTCCCCAGATCTTTGCTATCAGGCCTTTTAGGTCTTTGGGAAGATTCACCATTCTTCTATTATGGCTCAGAAAAACCTTTCCCACTTCCGTTATTAACTTTCCATTTAAAACTGTTCCATCATCTTCAAGAATACCAGTTTACTTATTCATTTCCTTGGAAATGAAGGACACCTCTCTGTGCCAGCCTCTCGCCTGACTTATCTACAGACCTGCCCTGCCTTAGTCTGTGTGGGCGTTGCGTGTGAAAATTTTTGGATTGCCTTGTGTCGCACTCCAGTGGACCTGCTTTTCAAACCCTCCTGATGCTCTTTGATGACAATAGCGATCCTGCCAGGATTCAAAACACTTAGCACCTCAAAGCAGAACAGAATTACAGCAGAATTATAAAACCAATGTGGCAGAAATCCATCCAATCCCTCTGTAAGAATTATGTAGAACCTAAAAACTTGCACAATTTTGTCTTTTTCAAGAAATCCACCCAGTCACAGACACCCTATTCTAGTCTTTTAACCATCTAATGCCACTTTACACAAAAACACTTTGAATGCTAACTGTGTCTGGCAGATTATTTGCATCTTCTTTCTAGGCTGACATTATTGGAAAGACCAGGAAGTACATATTCCAACTCTGTTCACATTTCACCTATTGTGGTGCCTGTTCAACCCAGAACAGTGTCTTTTCAAGTGGCTCTTGGCTGTTGCTTCTTCTATATCTTTTTGTGTAGGCAAGGAACCATTTGTTAGATTTTCTCTGTAAACCACTTCGTGCATTTTTTTTGTTGAAAAGCAGCATATATTGTTTTTCCAAATCATCATCCAAATGGCTTCTTACTGATTCTTACAGTAGGCTATGCCTGCTGTACTTTGAGAACTGTACTTTGAGAACTGTAGTTCTTTGAGAACATTTTGCTTGAACCAGACTGCCTCAAGGACTGACAGTGCTATCAGCTGAATTGCATTCATTCAGAAAGAAGATTGTCTTTAAAAAGCTGGTGGAGGCTGGATCACAGGTTTCACGCAACTGCAGGCTTCCTAAGCAAAGTGCCAGGTGCCAACTGAATATCCTTATTCAACAATATAAATCCTACCTGCAAAATAGTTACTTGACAGCCATATGGAGACCTTTAAACACAACCATCTGGGTACATCTCCAACATTAGCTTGTAGCAATGTGGAGCAGATTGTGTCAGTTTCAGCTTCAAAGAGACTTCTGAAATATAACTGCAGAAACTTGAGCAGATCAAATCTGGCGCAATGAAGGAATGGCTTGCAGCAAATGCTTCTGCATCCTTCACAGTTAAATTTTCCTAAGTTTTCTTGGTCAGTCCACAGGTTGTTTATCACTTTCTACATATTGCAGACTGATCTATGCGATTCTACATGCAGATACAAACAGGCTAGGAGCTCCTAGGATAATACTCACAGAATTTATTGTACTCATGGAAGAGTGCATTCCTGAAAAGAGGGCAAGTCTGAACCATACTGTTTGAAAAGCCCAAACTGCAGACACCTAGGAATGCACAAAATGCACAGTGGCTTCAGTGGCAGATTGTGATTACGTGGCAGTTAAGAATTAGAGCAGTTGTTCCAATTCAGATGCAAGTAACTGCAAATGTTTAGAAGATGCATTTTTGCTACTGTAGCATATTTTAACTACTTCACTAGAAACAAAACAGCCTTCTAAGGCCTAACCATAGACATATTGAAATCAGTTGGATCCTAATTGTGTTTAGCCTCACCATGCACAGCTTTTAATTTCACCCTCTTTAATTATGATGGACTGAGCAAGTATACTTGCTTCCCTTCACTCCTGCCAGTTTGCAGGGCTAACGTAACCTTCAATCTTCTTTCTCCCCAGATTTTTCACTAATATTTGCTTAATACCAGTATGAGCTAAGCAATAAACGTTTAAAATCTCTATATTATCCCTTAGGAAAACAATATAGATATTTGTCTCCCCTAAAGATGAGGAGTAATGTATCTAGTAGATCAAGGTTTTATTATACCACTGCTTACTTCCCTGATGTCCATTTCCTTCTTATTGCTTCACAAGACTCCATTCGGTTGAAGATCTTATCTTAAAGCAATCCCCATAAAAGCAAAAGGAAAGCCCCTTATAGTATAAATGTTCTACCAAAGATTTTCAAAATGATAAGTACAGGTGTTTCCTGTATCTGTGGGTCCCATGCCCCTTTTCAAACTTCCCCTATTGCACCTCTCTTTGTTTGCAAACACTTTACAAAAGGAAGTTTTTTGGGGGGAAGGAATCAGACAGGGAGAACCTAGACTGGTATCTGCTAGAGGAGATGACACTAACAAGAAGCAGACAACAGAGGAAGCAGACAGATAGCAAGAAGGCTAGACTTCATTTCCTATTAACAGTCTCACTGTCACCTCTTCTAGCAGCTACAAGTCTAGGTTCTCACTGTCTGTTTCCTCTTCCAAAAAAAGCTTCCTTTTGCAAAGCATTTGCAAATGAAGAAAGGCGAGTCAAGAACATGAAGAGGGGAATTTGAGTAGGGGTCAAATCACAGCTTTTTTATTTAAAACAGCTACGATCTGCTGTTTTAGATATCTGTGGTGGCAGCAAAAACATACCTCCTGCAAATATAAGGGGTGTCCATATTTAAGTACTTAAAGTGCCACCAATTATTAAAGCATCAACTTGACCATGTACTTAATGAGAACTCAAGTTGTCACGACTCAAGGAGTCATTAAAACACCAATTTGTAGCAACTTGAGTCACAGGTGTCACTGACTTGCACATGGAAATGAGTTGTGACTTGTATAGACTTGAGTCACGAAGACTCTATTTTTGTGTGCCTATGACTCAGGGATTTTTTATTTTTTATTGTGCGTGCGTGCGTGCGTGCGTGCACGCACTTTTGGCAACTTCCATGTCATGCCACAGACCACATAGCCAATCCAGAAGCCAGCATTTAGACCAGCAGCAGCAGATGTAGTGGGAGGGGAGAGTAGGTTGGTTCAAGGAGGTAGGGGCTGGGAGGGTGAAGGCGAGGAGGCTAAACGAGGCTGGAGGAGAGGAACCAGAAAAGGGAGAGGCAGCCAGAACATAGGGAAGGGATTTCTTGGGCATCATGGAATGAGAACAATTGATTGGACGAATGATGGATGGCCTGATTTTTATTTCTGGACAAGGGAAGGGAGAAGGACAAGCCCAATTAATGGGAGTCACAGTTCTTGTGACAGCAACAAATACTTGGATATCATACAAGCCCAGGAAGGGGAAAAAGGAGGTGGGGAAACCAGGGGAGAAGGCGTATCCTTGCAATAGAAGAGGAACATTTGCATTCAGGCACAGCAGCCTCTCTTCTCACTCTGCTGCTCTTGGAACCAATTGTTTTCCTGCACTGTTACATGCCCTCAAACAGTGCAGCTTTTGTTTATGTAAATAAAATGGTAGTTCAAGTGAAAGACTTCCAACACATTGTTGACTGCAGATGTGATGGGAACCACAGGGGAATGTTAAATGGGAACTGCAACACACACCACACCAGCACCTCCATTTTTTCTGTGAAGTTGTGCCTGACTCGCATCACAACCTCATGATTCCAGTACAAATGATTCTATAAGTGGCTCACATAGAGTTGCAATGGTGCACACTATGACTCGTGAGCCGACTTGAGCCACTGGCATCACTGACATGCACATGACTCAGGCTCAGTGACTAGAGCCCTGACATGTACCAAAGCGGAATGACAAATACACTGATTTTCATATCATAATAGGGGAAAAACAAGCCATCCTCTGTAAACAAGAATTACAAGATGTCTTAGCAAGCTACTTCACAAATAAAGAAAATAGGATTAATAGGATACCTAAGCACGCAAAAAGTCTTGTTGCACAGACTGTACCCAAAAAAACACAAAAATTGTAACATGTGACAGGATTTTCACAAAGCAAAAGAAATCTTGGCCAGCAAAGGATTATGACACAAAGTCCATTGTGCACTAGTTCAACATATCTTACAGACACATAGTACAGAAGAAAAGGGTTTTTGTTGTTTAAGGAAAGTTTGGGTGCAGAAGTTCATGCAAAAAAAATCACTCAATTATATAACTCAACTCAAGGTGATTCAAGTTTGAGACAGGTAAATTCATAGTACCTATGAAACTACAATAGCATTTAGTTGCAAAGGCAACAGTCTAAAACACACACACACGTACATTTTAGTTCCCATCCCTCATCTTTTACTTGATCCCACATTTATTATGTTAGTGTCTCCTGCTTTATTTTTAGTTATTTTTTATTTAAAAAGAATTTTTTTATAAGTCTCCTTAGATGCTTTTGAAAAATACATTATCCTTTCATCCCCCTAATAAACACACAAGACAAGTTGCTTGGACTATGAACCAGGACATATTATTAAATTAAGTCAATCAAATTCTATACTATATATAATATTATATAGCTAAATTTTATATAACTGCTTTTAGCATTTTATAATGTATTTATTATGTTGCATGCTGCTTTGAGCCACAGAAAAGCAGCCATTAAAAATATTTTAAATTAACTAGAAAGAAACATAGCAGCAGGACTTGTCTCCAAGCTCCAACCCATCCACCCCTTCAGTGAAAGCATCTGACATAGGGAGAACAGCAAACATCATCCAGTGAGGGTTGTCACCCTGGCTCCAAGCTGCCAGCCATCTATCAACAAATCAGGATTAACAGTGCCAACCCTGAGGGATTGAGGAAGCTGAACTGAACCTCTCAAGCCAAAAAGCATTTGATTTTGCAATCCAAGTGGACAACTTCAGCCCCAACATCACAATGAAACATGCAGCTGAATGGACCATAAAGTTCAAGGAATCCTCAGGCACCAACCATTCCTCAAAATATCAATTGAGTAGTCCCAAAAGTCAGCTGCTTCCCCAGATGCCAATAAAGGGAGCCAGCAGTAACTAAGGGTAAAAAGGTAAAGGATTCCCCATGACCGAATGGTCTAGTCATGACCGACTGTAGGGGGCAGTGCTCATCTCCATTTCTAAGCCGATGAGCCAGCGTTTGTCCAAGGACAGTTTCCGTGGTCATGTGGCCAGCATGACTATATGCCAAGGCGCGTGGAATGCCAATATCTTCCCACCAAAATGGTACCTATTTATCTACTCGCATTTTTTACATGCTTTCGAGTGTTAAAATGTTACATGCTTTACAAGCTCCTGCTAGGTTGGCAGGAGCTGGGACAAGCAATGGGAGCTCACTTAGTCATGTGGTCTCGAACTGCTAACCTTCCAGTCAGCAAGCTTGCAACTCAGCAGTTTAACCCGCTGCGCCACCACGTCCCTGTACTAAGGGTATTACCACACAATAGGTGTTCTGTATCAGACTTCTTAGGTACATAACTGAAGATATACTACACACACACACCACTGAAGATAGGCTATAAAAATGAAACAAGAGAGAAAAGCAGAGCTGCGGATTTCAAAAAGGGAAAAACATACTTCTAAGAGGTCGAGAGCAACACTGGGTAGCTAAGGCTTGCAAAGTTAAGGCAGATTATATTTATATCCATCTTTTCAAGAAAAAGTTTCACAAAAGCAGCTTAGATAGCTAAGTAAAAGAAAAGTGGCATGCAAGAAATAAAATCCCACACTTCTTCCATGGCAAGGCAAAGTACAGGCATGCCCTGGTGTCTGTGGCAGTTCCATTTTGGATACCCTCCCCGTGGATACCTGAAAACATGGATACTGGGGGAACCTTTTTAAAGATAGGGTAAAGGCAAAGGTAAAGGTTTCCCCACAACCGAATGGTCTAGTCGTGACTGACTGTAGGGGGCGGTGCTCATCTCTGTTTCAAAGCCTGTAGAGCCAGCGTTTTTGTCCGAGGACAAGCTTCCGTGGTCATGTGGCCAGCATGACTCTAGGAACGCCGTTACCTTCCCACCGAAGTGGTCCCTATTTATCTACTCACATTTTTTACATGCATTTGAACTGCTAGGTTGGCAGAAGCTAGGACAAGCAACGGGAGCTCACTCCGTCACGCAGTCTCGAACTCCCAACCTTGCAGTCGAAAGCCCAGCAACAGCGGATTAACTCGCTGCGCCACCACGTCCCTAACATCAGTAAACAAGGTAAAAAGAGATTTGCTAATGTTCCCCTAATTTTTAACAGGTGTCCCAGTATCCAAGGTATCTGAAACAGTGGATACTGAATCTGTGGATACGGGGGCACCTGTAGTAGTTCATGGAGCTCCCAGGTTACTGTTCTCCTATCCAGGCACTGACCTAATATCCTTAGCGTCAGTAAGTATGTCTTCAGAACATGCCCCAACTATAAGTGGCAGGGTTAACAATTTCAGGGTTAACAATTAACAAGACTTTCACAATATTGCAACTGTAATAAAACAGGAGAAATTACTCTCCACCCTGAAAACATCCCTACATGTTAAACTGAACAGAGCTGAAGCAAGGACCCAGTGGGTTTATTCCAAGACAGAAGGTTGGCAGTCCAAGTCTTTGCCTTTCTCTTCCAGCTAGCCAGACAAGAGTTCCTGAAAGTAGTTAGCACTTTACATAGCAGCCCATGTCTCAACTGCATGAGCACAGCAAAAATTGAAGGGTTTTTTTGTTCCAACATTCCCCCCAAAGTCTGTATTATTAAAACAATCAGAACCAGATTTTGCTTTTATGACTATCAATCCAACTTCCAGATGTGCACCATTTGATTTATGACTATTAGCAAGGCAGCCTCTTTCAGCATGTGCTGTCTTGTTTGTCAGAGGCATGATCTTCCTCACCCACATGTTCAACTTTGGAGAACAAAAAACACCCCAGAAAAGCTGTACTCCAGGGCACAATTAACGCTCACTATATCTGTGCTAAATGCAAAGGCTTCAGGGAGACAGGATGCTTTTTAGAGGAGCATCATCAGAATGCAGTGCCAAGGGATGTCTGCCTTGCAGCAAAGCTACAGGAAAACAGTGAAGGAAGAACAGTTTTAAACCTCAAAGCTTAAGTTGGTGTCAATTTCATCAAAGTTACCCAGTATATCAGGGACAGGAGTGAATTAACACTATTGTTGAGTTCCTCCCTTACCCAGGCCATCTTCAATGGCCACTAATAATTACTGGTGGAAAGAGTGGATAAATTATGCAGTTGCACTTTTACATCAAGGTATACACAAATAAACTAAGAAAACCTGCAAGGTCACTCAGGGAAGGGCTTCCAATCAGTCTACTTCAGTTGTTCTTGAACGTTTTAGCACCACTAGAAGGACCCACTTTTTAGAATGACCGTCTGTTATTGTGCACCAGTTCAAACTGAGTCGGGACCCACCAGTGGGTCGCAAGCCAATTTCAGGTGGGTCACAAAGCACCTAGAGCAGCCATATTGAACATATGGGAAGATGGGATGCTGGAAAAGGGGCTGTGTAGTTGTTTTGCTTGTGACAAGCCTGTAAGTAGGCTTTTTTTCTTTCCGATTCACTTTGCTATTGGAAAATGACTGAGCAATAACCCCAACTTACTGCTGCATTCTCAGGAAAGTAGAAGGCTCTGGCGTCATAATAATGGCACTTCTGGCCATGACATCATTTCTGGTGGGTCCCAGACAGATTGACATTCTAAAACGTGGGTCCCAGTGCTCAAATGTATTGAGAACCACTGCTCTTGTGTCTTCCAGTCGTGCTCCAGAATTAAATCCCTTGCAGTGCCATAGTAAGCAAAGGGTTTGCAACTATTCATGGTTTCAGGTATTTACAGGAACATATGCCCTGTGGATACTGGGAGGGGACTGCATAGGCGTATTTAGAGTATAGCGGGGGGTGGCAAGAGCCATGGGCACCATTTTTCAGGGGCGCCATTTGCATGGAACTCCCCCCCCGCTACTGCTACTGGCCCACCTTAAGGTGGATTGGAGAGTGGAGAGGCTAGGCACACAAAAGAGAGCGAGCAAGAGAAGCGTCTTCTTTATGCACAGAGCCCTCGCCTTGCCCCGCCCCGCCCTGGCGTGAGATCAAAGGAGGAGTCATGAGTAAGACGGGCTGTGGATGGTCCTGAAATGTCCCCTTCAAGAAGTGTGGAGCACCTCTGTCTGGAGAGGGGGAGGTGCACCTTCCCATGGCCCTTTGCACGCATCCGGGCGCAGACGGGGGGGGGAAGGTCACTGCTGCTAGTTCAGCTTTCCCTCTGTCTGCGGTCAGGATCAAGTGGGAAAGCGACGCTGTACCCGGGTCTGAAATAGCTCCTGCTCATGGTCTGCCCGAGACGGTGGGAAGGGAGGGCAAAAAGGCAGGCACCCCCCAGCCCTCCCCACGGTCCATGGAAGTAGCTGGAGAGGACAGGCAGGGGGAGCTCCCGCCATCAGAGGTTCCGGCTGCTCGAAGTTTGAGTTGCATTAACAATAAACTTTGTATTTTTTTGTTCTTAACTACATCAGCATGGGAAAGATTTAATAGTGAAGAAATGTTTTGTCATTTGAGGAGGTGAACGATTTGGAAGTGTAAAACAAATTCCCATTGGGCTCCCAGGGAAAATTGGTATATTAGCAAAAGTAAAATCTAGAAGTGCAGAAAGTGTCCCCCCCCCCGCTCCATCGCAAAACTTTCTTTGTCTCTGCAACTCTGCGTCACGCCCCCTTCAGGCCATTGCTCACGGAATCCCCTGCAAAGCTCTTCCAGCCTCCTGGACGCAGCCTGGCACGGGAGGGGAGCATGGGGAGGGGGTATCCCCGCCGGGGGAGACGCGCCGCCACTTTCAGCCTGCGAGACTCAGCTCCTCTGCAAAGGGTCTTTCCTCTCCGCTGGTCAGCACTCCGAGGGTTAAATGGAGCAACTTTGGATTCCTAGAGGGGGGAAGGGCTGGAGTGGGGAAGTCCCTCCTGCGCCACCCCCTTCCTGTCTCCCTCTAGCCATGCTCTCGGGAGTCAGCAGCTGCTCTGGTGAGCCCGAGGCCCGTTGCTTAACCCAGTTTCTAGAAAGTAAGCCTCTTTGAGCTCAGTAGGATTTCTTTCTGAGTAAATTTGTTTTGGATTGCACTTCATGTCAATGAAAACTAATGGCATAGCAGGAAAAATGCTGAAATTTGTGACACTGAACAGCAGCAGCCAGCAGATATATGGGGGGATATTTTGCACAGCAGCTTCTAAGTTGGACTAGTCTGTGGATCCATACCTATTTTTGACTTGGCTTGTATCACCTTTAAAAGTGGGGAGGGCTGTGCAGAACTGAGAACCTGCCTTGACTTTGGGAATGCTGCTGCTGTCCCAAACTGATCCCAGCTACCGGAAAAAAAATAGTTCTCTAGAGGCTTCTCAGAATAGAAGGGCAGACCTGACACTAGGGGGCATTTTGGAGTTCATTCTGTGGCTGGTGCTCTGAGTCTGGTGAAATGAGGGGGGCGGGTTTGGCCTAAAAAAAGACGTCACTTCCGGTGGGTCCCGACACAAGTGCCAATCTAAAAAGTGAGTCCCAGTCTCAAAAGTTTGAATGTTAGCATGTTTTGATAGGGGTGCAATTTCATTGCTTGCCATGGGTGCCATTTTCCCTGGATACGCCTCTGGGGGACTGCTACTGCATTAGGGCACATACACAAAGGTTCTTTAAGAACTATGCATCCTATCATTGCTTTTTATCCAGCCTGCAGAGCAATGGACTACTAAGAGGGAGAGTTATTTGGAAAAGCATTTCTATTCCAACAGCTGTACCTGAACCAGAATATGCCACCATAACCTTCACTTCATTGTAATAAACTGACCACAGATCACATAACTGAGAGGTCATAAATCTGAAGATTCCCAGTAAGGCTCAGCCATGTGATTATGTGAACAGGAGAAGGCAGAAAATGGGCTTCTGTGCCTCAGTGTCCACGTAAAACATCTTCCCACCACTAATTAAAGTCTGAATTAAACTGGGAAGAAAACAAGAGTTCAGAGGCAGCTGTTGAATCCTACAGGGGAGAGTTCTGCAGAACTCATATAGTAGTTGCAGAGGACAAAATATTAATCGGTGTATCTGAATACAAAAAGAACCTTGCTGGATCAGGTCGAGGGACCATCTAGTTCAGCTTAATCTTACTATGACTTACCAAATGCCTGGTTCTGGGAGCACAAGACAACAAGATGTATCCTGTTGTCACTCCCTTGCACCTGGAATTCAGAGATATGCTACCTCTAAAACCCAGACATCTGATATCGTCATAGTGACTCATAACCTGCAATAGACTTCCATAAATCTGTCCAATCCCCTTTTCAAGGCATCTAGGCAAGGTGCCATCACACCTTGTGGCAAGCAGTTCCACGGTGTTTCTGTGTTTAGATATTCCTAAGGATTTATCCACCATTTGCTTTATGAACCTATATCCACACAGAACTGAAATATCTACTGCAGAAGCAAGAGCAGATGGAACATTAAACGCACAAACAAGACGAGACTTTGAAATGTTCCTTTGCTTGCTTCCAGTGGAAAAAGGGAAGCATCTTTTAAAGATCAACCAGAAAGTGATCATTCTTGATTATCCAGGTTCAGTATATGCCAGGAAACATCTATTTTCTTTTGCTTCAAAGACTCATTTGTGCATATAAACACACACAGAAGAACCAGGACAAAGGGCTAGGAAAAAAGACATTACCTAAACCCAATATGATATCAGTTTCAAGCGCCTACAAACTACTGTTAGACATGTAAATAGAAGGCTTTGTGTGCTGATTTCATATTTGGCTGGCAAGTGACAACACAAATTACACTGCATCGCTTTGTTAGAGCAACCTGGAAAAGCAGCTACACTTAGATGCAATTTATCAAACTTCACTTGCAAAACAGAAACCTTCTAATTCGGTATATCAGCTGATCTGCATAAAAGAACACTGACTTTTTTAGCAGTAGTGGCCATGTCCCAAATTGCAGCTTTCTACTATTTTAACACACAGTTTGCCCCAAGCAGCGCTGGGCGGCTTGAACTTGCACTTACTATTTTGCAGGTACAAGTCCGAGCAGCCCCATTGGGTTGGTATCCATAGTCTGATCCCGGACACCAACCCTCCAAGGATACCAAAGCCCATGGATGATGGAATGCATGGGTAGGGTCCAATATGACCTATGGATGTGACCAAAACCACCTTCCAGTCATATAATACTCCAAGATGTTCTGAGGCCCCAAGAGACCGTGTGAGCCTCAGAAAGCCTCCTAGGGACAACCAGAAGGCACTTCCAGTCATGTCTGGATGGTCAGGTGAGGGCCTCCAGTGCAGATCTGGCACCTGTCCTGCACAGAGTAAAATCTGCAGGTGCTGATTGATAAAGAGGCCCAAATGGGGGTGACAACATTAATGCAATCCACCTGAAACAAATCCTAACAAATTTGCAGTGGACGTTTGCGCCAAATGGTGGAGGAAATCTACTACCTACCGATCAGGTTTACAGTTTGGTAAGATATCCAGAGAAGAGGTACTCAAACCTGTATGAATTTTCTCTGAAGTGACCTCCAGGCAGATCAGAATGTCAGGAAGCCTCCTGAAAAATATCAGATCACCTCCTAGAAATCTAACAGCCATTAGATGCTGTTTGTGCAGACTTGGCATGAACTGAACAATGAACTTGGCTCAAATCTCCAGAACCAATCTGTATTTTCTCTTATTTGAGAATTCAGTTATTTTTAAAAAATTTGTGTCCCTACAATGTACTTTTATCCCCATTCACAATCCTGCTTTGGGCTCCATGACCTGATTTCTTCTCAAGATATTGGTGACTCAAGATATTGTCATATTTTGACACTGGTGATGTCAAGATACTGGACATATTGGTAAGCCAGTTATGTCCATGCTTGCAAGCCTTTATTTGGAAATCACTATTTGACATAATAGAAGATTCCTTCCTACCATATTCCTAGGAATCAGTTAACTCTGACCTCATAATTCCACTTGGCTCTGATTTTGCTTAGACTGAGTTTTGATCACAGGCACATTTACCTGTGCAAAGATACTTGAAAGTTGCATCTAGGAAAATGTGAGAAACAAGGTAGGAAGGAAAAGGAGAAGAAAGTTAAGTTGAAGGGCTGGAACAGATGGTTGAATTCTTTGCAGAGGCAACTCTGAAGAGCCAAAACCCAAAACAGTTCCAGGACGATGAATAAGCAGAGGAAATAGGAGAGGCCTTAGTCTATGCCTTACTGGAAAGGTGATAACCTGACTTAACCAGCCAAAGGTATTTCAGTCTCGCTACAAGGTGTCAGTAAGGACATTCAATGAGGAGGGTAATGTCTTTGGTTTTATACAGATACCCTGTCCCTAAAATCTTTCTTATTTCTGCCTTGAAATATGCCACAATTGGACTGGCTGACTTTGCTTACTCCAGTGGTTCTCAAACGTTTAAGTACCGGGACCAATTTGTTAGAATACAATTTGTCAGGACCCACTGGAAGTGATGTCATGAACCTGAAAAGGGTGTCATCACCGGAAGCAATCATCAAGCAGGAAAATTTTGAACAACCTGAAAACATCAAAATCAAATTAATTTCTTAGGTAAACTAAAAATTTACAATAAGTTTAAAAAAATATTTTTTAAAATATTTAAAGAACCACCTCCTAACCCTTCCAAGGAGTTGCTGATATGTTTCTTTTTAAAAATTCCCCAAACATCCCAAAAGCGGCAATCCTAGCCATACTTACTCAGGAGTAAGCCCTATTGACTATCATAGTTAAAAGCATATAGTAGCCTGTTAAAAACACAGATCTGTAACATTTCCCCAAATGCATGATAAACAGTTCCCCAAACACACCATGGGAACATCAAGTCTAATATATTAAAAATTAAATACACATTGAAATATATGGAGATGCACCTGAAATTGGCTCGTGACCCATCATTTGAGAAACACTGGCTTACTCCATTTACTCCCACTGCAGACAAAAGTTAACTTCGTAAGTCAATACACCATTACCCACAGTGAGACTTGGCCATTTGATTTATTAACTTGGATAGAATTATTTTAATAACATTTTAATGATATTAGAGACTCCAAGTTCAGGACAACCCAGAGAACACTTCTAATAAAGTTCAGACCACACATCTTCTTACATTCCAATCTCTTTCTGCTAAATTGTCCCAGAGAGATTATAGTAGGAATATACATTAGTTCAAAAATGTTAATTTATTCTTGGACTTGGTCCTTGTTAGATACCATATGAAACATACAGTAATTTAAAAAAACATTGCAAAAACCCACCATCATGTTAGTCCCAACAGTGAATCCAGCTGAAAGCCATTGAAAGCTATCTGGACCCATTCCAATCTGGCTTCAGGCCGGGGTTCGGGACGGAGACTGCCTTGGTCGCCTTGGTGGATGACCTGCGCCGGGGGATGGACGGGGGAAGTGCGACCCTGTTAGTCCTACTGGACCTCTCGGCGGCTTTCGACACCATCGACCATGGTGTCCTTCTGGGTCGGCTGGCCGGGTTGGGGCTTGGAGGCACTGTTTTGAAGTGGTTCCGCTCCTTCCTGGCTGACAGATCCCAGAAGGTGGTGCTGGGGGAGGCTTGTTCGGCACCCCGACCTCTCAGGTTTGGGGTGCCACAAGGTTCCATCTTATCCCCCATGCTCTTTAACATCTACATGAAACCGCTGGGAGAGGTCATCCGGGGGTTTGGAGTGGGGTGCCATCAATATGCTGATGACACCCAACTTTATCTCTCCTTTCCCCCTGATTCTGAGGAGGCGGTTGAGGTCCTGGATCGCTGTCTGGAGGCAGTTGGGGGCTGGATGCGGGCGAACAAGCTGAAATTAAATCCAGATAAGACAGAGGTGCTTTTGGTTCGGAAATCCACGGCTCGGGTATTGGACTATCGTCCTGCTCTGAATGGGGTCGCACTTCCTCTGAAGGAGCAGGTTCGCAGCTTGGGGGTTCTCCTGGATTCACAGCTACACCTGGACTCCCAGGTGGCGGCTGTGGCCAGGGGAGCCTTTGCTCAGCTTCGGCTGATCCACCAGCTGCGGCCGTACCTGAGCTGTGCGGACCTGGCCACTGTGACCCATGCCCTAGTGACATCTAGATTAGATTATTGCAATGCGCTCTACGTGGGGCTGCCTTTGAAGACGGTCCGGAAATTACAACTAGTACAGAACGCGGCGGCTCGGGTGGTTGCTGGAGCACGTCGGTTTGACTCTGTCGAGCCGCTGCTTCGGCGACTACACTGGCTGCCGGTTCTGTTCCGGGCCCAATTCAAAGTGCTAGTTTTGACTTTTAAAGCCCTTTACGGCTCGGGTCCGGGGTATTTGAGGGACCGCCTTCTTCCATATAATCCAACCCGTACTCTTAGATCATCTGGGGGGGCCCTCCTGACTGTGCCGCCACCAGGAGAAGTGAGAGGGGTGGCGGCCAGGAAGAGGGCCTTTTCGGTGGTGGCCCCCCAACTCTGGAACACCCTCCCCTTAGAATTGAGAACTGCTCCCTCTTTGTTTATATTTCGGCGGGGGCTGAAGACCTTTTTATTCCAAAAAGCTTTTAATTGTTGACAGGCTGGCTGGTTATTATAACCCACGGGGCTTGTTGTTTTTATATTGTTTTTAAATTTGTTTTTAAATGTGTTCTTAATTTTTGATTGTATTGTTTAATTCTGTTTTAATTGTTTTTAATTGTGAATTGTTATATTGTTTTTATATCTATATTGTAATGCCGCCTTGGGTGCCTTCGGGCACAATAAGGCGGGGTACAAATCTAATAATAAATAATAAATAAATAAAAAGACATTGTAGACAAAGTACCATCAGCTAACTGGCTGAAGAAAAGACAATAAAGAATTTTCCTTCTCTGGCATTAGGCCCTCTATATATACACGTATATATGGGGGTGGGTTTCCTTAATACTTGTTTACTCAGCTGTCAAACATTCTCTATGCAGAGTCAGTTTCCTTTTGTATTGTGGGAAATCTTTTTTCCTGAATTTTATCCAACCCCTAAACCTTCATTACCACTGAAACTAAGCTTGGCATATGTTCCTTCCTCAGACAGACAATATTCTTTCAAGCTTAATCAGTTAAAAAGGATCTGAACACTGTTTTGAAAAGTGCTAGGTGCTTTTAGAAAGGCTCAAGCAGACAAACCCCTTCCCCAAATAGTTCTACACAAGGAATCTTTAACCAGTTGATGAATGGTGTAAAAAGGGGAGAGAGCTAGAAATAAGCAGCCCATCTATTAAGCATTTTCAGAGCAAACAGAGTATGCTGTAACAAGGAGAAGGGATACAGGAGGAGAAGCAGGAAGTTAAGAAACTGATATGGAAACTTCTTCAAAGGGCTGCTCCACAACAATTGCCAAAGATGAAAAGGGGAAGTCCAAGGAGAATGCGGTCAGAATGGGAAAACTAGCAAGGCAGTAAGTCAGCTTTCAAAATGGAGAAGTTGTTCCTGCAAAGGAGAGCTGAAATTACAAAATGTACCTTTACAATACAAAATAGACCTGGGAGGGCAATGAAATATCCAGGGTCCATGAAAGGCGGTAATTTGTACCCAGGACCAGGGTCAAAAAGGGGGCCCTGGAGCCAAAGGAGAGAGCCCAGAAACCTCCTGGGATCTTATGGTTTCCTATTTCACCCAGACTCACTGCCCGTGTGGGATGCTGGGGACACCACCACGGGCATGTAGCGGCGGCTACTGCCGCAAGCCATACACACCCAGTCCAGGAATGCACACATGATGCTCCTTAACATAGTATCAAATCTGGGAGGAAACTGGCCTGCTACAGTAGCTCTTTGGCTTGTGAATCGGCTGTCCTTGAAGGAGTGGATAGCAGCTCACGGACACAGCTGCTTCAGAAGTGAGTTTTAGTATACACAGGCCTATTCCCATTCTAGTGGGAGCCTGAACACAACAATACTGTACAAATTTTCTGCAATGATTTTCTATACTTAGAATATTTTAGAGAGACTTAGAAGCGTGTTTTGTTTTTCATACTGCTGTATTTAGCTGCCGACGCCGTGTGAGCAAGGAGACCTGCATTGGGAAGCCTGGTAGACCTGGGCTCCAAAGGCTGTTCCAACTGTCCCCACCATTCCTACCCCTATTCTGTCCCCCCGTCATCACCCTCCCCTGCTCTGTCTCACCCCTTCCTCACAACTTGGGGGAGGGGCCCAAAAGAAACTTTGTACCCACTAATAAAATTCCTCTCAGAGACCCTGGAAATACCCCTTGATTCTGGTGGGCTTCAGGCACATTCATGCATGCATTTCTGAAGTGGCAGTCTTTCCATGACAAATGGAACAAGGCAGGCATCTCCAAGAAGTTAACATGGTAAAGAAAGCACCCTAAAGACTGGAAAAAGAGCCTTTGCTTTGACTAACATATGTAACAGTGCTTCATGAAGGATATCTTCACCTCAGAATCCCTACAGGACTCCTTGCAGAGCTGTTTAACATAGTCACCAAAGAGACCAGAGTTTTCCATTTCCCAACTATGGTGCAGCCCAGTGGTTCTCAAACATTTTAGCTCCGTGACCCACCTGAAGTGAGGTCATTATGATGCTGCTTAACTGAGAATGCAGCAAACCGTTGGGTTCTTTCTCAGCCATTTTCCAATGGTAAAGTGAATCAGAAAGGGGAAAAAAGCCTATTTACAACCTTGACACAAGCAAAACAACCACACAGCCCTCCCACTTTCCAGCATCCCATCTTCCCATATTTTAAATATGGCTGTACTGGGTGCTTTGCAACCCACCTGAAATTGGCTTGTGACCCACTATTGGAAAATGACTGAGAATAACCTTATACATTTCCTATCTCTCCATTCACCTTCCTATTGCTGTTATTCAAATATGAGTCCCTTCAGCTGAGCCATTGTAGTTTTCTTATCTACACCAGCAATTTGCTCATAACATTTTTCCAAATAATTTACTGAAAAGTAGGTTACAAAGTTCATGTCTGCAAGATGTAAATATTCTGCTGCCAATAGGTTCCGATGCTTTCTCACATCACTATGACACTCCCTATAGCACGAGGAAACAGCAGGTGCTGCAATGTTTACTTCATAGGGGCCAACAGCACAGAGATCTGCAGCATGCCTGGGCAAGAGCAGGAGATCCCCTTGGGACTGGCTGTGGCAGGGTCTTCCTGCCCTGTGTTGCAGGAATCTAGATCAGTGAGCTTAGAGACAAACCCACCTCACATGCAGGTCACTCTGGAGCAGCCTCAGCCTGAAGTTTGAGCAGGGCTTGTGCAGGGCTAGATGCAGGTTTGCAAAGGCCCTGGCAAGGCAACCTCTGGCAGACCCCTCCACTTCCAATTTCCCCCTCCACTGCTATATAAAGGTAAAGGTTTCCCCAAAACCGAATGGTCTAGTCGTGACCGACTGTAGGGGGCGGTGCTCATCTCCATTTCAAAGCCTGTAGAGCCAGCGTTTTGTCCGAGGACAAGCTTCTGTGGTCATGTGGCCGGCATGACTCTACGCCGTAGTGCACGGAACACTGTTCCCGTCCCACCAAAGTGGTCCCTATTTATCTACTTGCATTTGGGTGCTTTCGAACTGCTAGGTTGGCAGGAGCTGGGACAACCAACGGGAGCTCACTCCGTCGTGCAGTCTTGAACTCCCAACCTTCTGGTCGGAAAGCCCAGCAGCAGTGGTTTAACCCACTGTGCCACCACGTCCCTCCACTGCTATATAGAGCACTGCAGTAGAAGAGACAAGGTAAATGGCAGTCTCCATCTAGCCAGCAGACCAAGAAAGGAAAATCCTGCTTTCACCACCCCTGTAAGATGACCATCAATTTTTGGTTGGCCCCAGCCCTTTCCAGACAGCCAGAACAGGCACCAACAGTAGCCACTTAACCATGTCTTATGCAGATGTGAGCCCTGGGCTTATGATATTTTTTCAAAAACACCTTGGCCACAACCAGCTACAATTTGATTTTCCACTTGCAAAATCAAGATGCACCAGTCTGTCAGATTGCACTTTGCATCTGTATGTAATAAGGATTAAAACCCATTGCATGTAGATCATCTACAGCAATGTCTCCCAGATCTGAACACATACAGTTCAAAGCACATTCAGTATCCTGCAGCAATAAAAATACACACGGAAACAAGTCCAGATACGTGATTTTAGCTTGTTGAAGCACCTCGCCAGCTCAGCTCATGGGCGTAACCAGACATTTGATACTTCCGAACTCATCTGCCTTTGTGCTAGGCATTTTGTTTTGCTGCGATCTGTGCATGCGTGTTCCGATATATTGTTTGCAAGAGCTTACAAAGAATAAAATGTTTGATTAATAGCAGGTCCTTAATCATAAGAAAATTAGGGACGTTGTCAGGAGCAGGAGAAAAGAGACACCAAAGACAAAGGAAAATGAGCAACGACACACAATTGCTGTTCTTCAATGCTTCCAACACGGCTTCCACATGCAACAAAAAAAGAATCACAGGCTGACAGATCCAAACAACCATATTTACCATCACAAGGTCACTTTTTACTGACATTGAAAGGATCCCAAACAGAGCCTTCCCTTATATGGCATGAAGTATAGGAATATGGTCAAAGACACTGTAAAAGCACGACTTTATCCCCCTTACTTAGCCCCATGAAAAAAAGAGAGCCAGCTAATCCTGATCAATGCAGCCTTAACTGTTACATTGATTAACACATGGCAAAGAATTATAATCCAGGGAGTTGGTAATATTTTATGCGTAATACATGTGAATATTAACAAATTTTGAGAAAGTCCTAAAACTTCTGTGACTTTCAGCAGTCATCTGAATTAGAGTGTCAACATCAGCCCACCAGCTGCACATGCAGCTGAGAGGAACCTTTCTTAGTTTTCCTCCCCAGTGCGTGATGTGGCGGGCCAGCATTGCCTGCCGCCCGTGCGAGCCAGGGGTTGCATGCATGGCTGAAAAGTCTAGTGCACACAGCCTCCAGCCTCTGCTTGCTGGTGTTCTACAAATCCCACAGTGGCATCAGTGTGACTCCAGAAGTCACCTGAATTAGAGTATCAACATTTATCAGCATTGACTTGCCAAGCAGGGGCATACAAAAGTTGGTGGGGATTGCCAACTCAACATACAATGTTTCAAGTCTCCTGTTTCAAGTTTGATATAACATTTCTGTAGGATAAACAAGGAAAACCAATGCCTTATCAAACAATGAAGTTCTAACATCTACCTATGGTAGTCAAAATGAACGTTAAGTTATTTTGAAGCTCTGTAACATGAGGGACACCATTGCAAGATGGTTTGTTGACAAGTTAGTGTCTTGTAACTATGGTGCTGTTGTGCCATCTGACACAGGGTGTCATGATCTGTCACTGAAGTATCTTCAGGCATTGCACACACATACCAAATACGAGAGCCAAGTTCAGGGATACATACAAACAAGGCAACCAAAACAGTATTCACCTTTCACCTTTCACCCCCAAGCCTGTGAGGTCTACAAGTTGCAATAGCAGCTTGGGTATAGTCATGTTTAATGTGCACTTTCTTCTTCATGCACGAATATTCCCTTTTTCCCTGACGTTACGTCACTTTTATCATGGATTAGAGATGTATCTGCACAGATGCTAACCAAAGTTCTCAATTTAATTCAGATTCTGAGAGCAGGTCTCCAGTGGGTTTGCAAACTCTGGTTTTAGTTTGGTACCATGACTAGCATCTAAGCAGATACAACTCTGAAACTTGACTAAGGCTAAAGAAGAAAAGGACGGTATAATTTGGCTTCTGACAACTGGGGAAAGAAGCACCTTTTCGTAGTCTCTCTTATATTTTGCAAGGTGAAAGCAACTGTGCAAATCCACCCCAATATAATCTTATCCAGTGACTATTTGCTGGTACCTCTCATGACTCTTTTTTTTGTTTGTTTAAGACTGTGCATCCTTTGGGTATAGGGAGCCACGAATAATTTTTGCATTGCGAACTTCATAATTTATGAAGACGGAAGAGCACATATTCCTGAGACCAGCTCCCTGTCTGCACGGAGCCGGCATTGAATCTGCACCACACCACTGTGGGATTTTGTAGAACCTCTCTCCCATAAATTTAAATGTTTTAGTGCACCTTGACATAGTCAGAAACATGCTGTGCAACGTTAAACACAGCAAAGCATATGTTCAGAAAAAGATACACCAGTAGTTCTAAACATTTTAGCACTGGAACCCACCTGAAAAAAAAGTTTCCCTTCACCAGCCACTCAAGCCTCTGTGGCTATAATGGGGATTGGGCAGCAGTACTACCTCCAAGTGGCAGGTGTTTAACCCTTAGCCTAATTTACCCTGTCAGTTTCACGAAACGCTAAAAATTGGGTCGTGCCCCACTGGTGGGCTGGAGACCCACAGTTTGGGAACTGCTGATATACACTACGACAGAGAGAGAGAGAGAGAGAGAGAGAGAGAGAGAGAGAGAGAGAGAGATGGGATTACTGTGTTCTGGTTCAAACAAGAAAGATTAATTGAGATGTCAAGCAGCCAACTTCAATAGAGTACAATTTTAGTTATGAATAAAACCTCTTCCATGCAGCCAAATCTGTTGTGGCACCAATAAGCAGCATATAAATGCCCTGTTAAGTCTAGTCAACAGAAGAGACTAGTCAGAGAGGACTCCTCTTTGCACAATGATTGTCTGTTCCAACAATAGCTTCCTTTGGGCCTTTAAGAATGTTAGTTGGGTGTTTGGTTAATTTGTTTCATAAATGCCATTATCTTTGAAGCATATTTTAGACACCACAACTAGCATATAAGAAAAATGGACTCTACTTCAGTGAGAAATGTGACACACTTACTTTCTACCCCGAGTGACTCACCCATATACAGAATATATGGTATAAAGAAAAAGCAGTGGTTAACACAATCAACCTTTTCTCAAATAAACCATCAAGAGTTTAACTAGATTATCATGAGTTTAACTAGAAGAGAGCAACTAAAATGATTACGGGGCTGGGGCACCTCCCTTATGAAGAAAGACTGCAGCATTTGGGGCTCTTCAGTCTAGAAAAAAGGCGCCTGAGGGGGGACATGATTGAGACATACAAAATTATGCATGGAAGGGATAAAGTCGATAGAGGGATGTTCTTTTCCCTCTCTCAAAACACCAGAACCAGGGGGCATCCACTAAAACTGAGGGTTGGGAGAGTTAAAACAGATAAAAGGAAGTACTTTTTTACCCAGCGGGTAGTTAATCTGTGGAACTCCTTGCCACAGGAGGTGGTGATGGCATCTGGTCTTGATGCCTTTAAGAGGGGATTGGACAGATTTCTGGAGGAAAGGTCCATCATGGGCTATAGGCAATGATGGATTGTGCAACCTCCTTACGAAGGTGGTGGGCTACTGGTACCGGGTGCAAGGGAGTGGCAACAGGATGCAACAGGATCTTGTTGTTTCATGCCTCCCTGGGGCACCTGGTGGGCCGCTGTGAGATACAGGAAGCTGGACTAGATGGGCCTTTGGCCTGATCCAGCAGGGCTCTTCTTATGTTCTTAAGAGTCAGTGGTTCCCAAACTGTGGGTCGGGACTCACCAGTGGTTCACAAGCCAATTACAGGTAGCACCTGGAGCAGCCACACTGAAAAAATGGGAAGATGGGATGCTGGAAAGGGGGAGGGCTGTGTGGCAGTTTTGCTTGTGTCAAGGTTCTAAATAGGGTTTCGCCCCCCCCTTTCTGATTCACTTTGCTGTTGGACAATGATAAATAACCCAACTGTTTGCTGCATTCTCAGGAAAGCAGCAGGCTCTGGCATCACATTGACAGCATTTCCGGTCATGACATCACTTCTGGTGGGTCCTGGACAGATTGTCATTCTAAATAGTGGGTCCCGGTACTAAAAAGCTTGAGAACCACTGGTCTGGAATGTTCTGAAAGCACTGCCATCATTTGTTTTCAGAACGTTTAGAAGAGCACTCCCATCAACACTTCTCGAGAAAGAAATTAATCTGCTACAGGTTAACCACGGTAAGGTTATGCTCACAGGAGATGGCTGCTGCACCATATTGAAGGGAAACATAGTAGTTCATGGATGCTTGAAAAATCAGAGGACAAAGAAGGGCTGTGACCCATGCTTGGCCCCTGAGAAAGTCTTGCCTCTCGGGCCAACACCTATTTTTGCAATCATGCTAGGGTTGAAAATGCAGTCAGTGCACTGGTCTTTTTACTGATGAAGGTTCTCCATATACATTATCACAGCACAGCATGCAGAGTAGGGTTAATTTTTCACAAGAGCAGAAGATTTCACATCTCCACTCTATGAGTCAGACATTATATGAGTCTACCTGTACAAGCTATGATTAGCCCAGGTCTACAGCGCTAATTTTCACCTCATTGCTCTTTCTGCACACCAGCTATAATACTTATTTAGAAGCAAGTAACTTCTGCAGAATTTCTCTTTCCTGATGTTTGGCAACTTCCTGATGTTTGGCAAATTCATTCTGCACACTAATCAGCAAGAGCTACTGTGCTGGTTATGAGTTGGTCTGCTACCTCGTATACAGAACTGAAAACATACTTTTAAAAAAGGCTATTGCTGGTTGATTTCTACATACAGTAGTTCTACACATTTAATTCAATCCTTTGTACTGTCAATCATAATAGGAACTTAACAACTTCACTGTATATTTTTGCATCTTCAGTGTTAACAAAAATGATATACATGTGGGTGCCCTCATCCTGTGCTGTAGGAAATTAAACACTATATGTAGCCATATCGGACAATGTTAAACTGCTCAATTGACCAAACTTCCAGTTATTTGTATTGTGTACACCTGCATATTCTCAGAGCACTGCAAAGGTTAACTAAGTTTTTGAACTCTGATCACCTACAAGCCTGGCCACGAGGAGCTTTGCAATGTAAAATCAGAAGAACCAACATAGCTGCAATGACTTGTGCCAAAGCAGCTGACAGGGCTAGGCAGACAAAAATTGTGAAACAGCTGGGAAATGCAAGGCACTTTTGTGCAGGCTGCAATATAATCCAAGATAATGCTACACGTTTAACAGGCACACACACCATGAAGTGGGAGCGGCAGGCAGCCACACACAGGCCAGCACATGCACTACAGCTGCTCCTCACTCCAGAACAGGCAGAAATGGAAACAACTGGAACTTACAACACAGATTGCCTCTATCCTGTACAATCAAGTAAAAAG
>JAJKFI010000009.1:21855851-21876785 GCA_029204185.1 Lerista edwardsae
AAAAAAAAAAAAAAAAAAAAAAAAATATATATATATATATATATATAAATTATAGACTAATACTAATACACATGGGCTTGCAAGCACATGTGGAGATAAATGATTTCAACATTACATGCGGCTTTTAAGTGGCACCCTTGCTGCAAGAGGTAAGAATCTCAGTTACAAGGAGCAGGGCCTTTACTGCAGTTGCCCCCAAAACTATGAAGCACTCTCCTGTACAAGCTGCACAGCTGCTTCTCTTCTATCTCTTTCCAGGTGGAATGCAAAACATTTTTACTGCCCTTGGCTGTCAAGGCTGCTGCTCTGCTAGTAAAGTGTGTGCTGTAGTATTAAGTTTCATCATGGGATTTTAGAGTCATGGGGTCGCGAAGAGTCAGACACGACTTAGTGACTGAACAACAACAACAACCCCTCTAGTTTGAATAGTTTTACTAGTCTGAGCCACCTTGGCATTTACCATGAATTATACTGAATTCCCTAACAAACATTTATAAAATATACTAAGGTAAATTCACGTGTTTGGCAAAATCAAATAGCTTCTTTACTGGACTTAAGGAGGATACCTGTGTGAATGCTCTTCCTTCCAAAAATAATCCTTACATACATACAAGACTAGCATGTCAGGAGGAAGGGTTCTGTCTACTTTTTTTCCATAACATGCTAATTTTTTAATACATAGTTTCTTTCATGCTGTAAGTGCCTCAGATCCCTTCCCCACCCTTAGCAGCCTGGAATGGCACAGTCCAAGAACAATTTTACCACTTGATTCTTCTGAATGTGTACCATATCATGCTAAACTAATGTTGTCACAGTGGTTTCCTTGTCTTGCAAGTGTACTGTGGAACTGTAGAAATGTAAGAACACTATTCAGAAACAATCCTTTTCAATAAAGGAATGGCCTTCAGGAAGGGGAAGTAAGGAAAAACTTCCAACAGGACCCACCACAATTGTCAATTTCAATTTAGCTTGCTTAGGGAGCCACCACCTCATCTTATTTTGCTCGTCACACATCAGCAACACTGAAGGTGTCGAACAAGCACAATGCACACAACATACTTGAGGAACGCAACTTCTTCGAACCATAATCAGTGGTGTGTCCACCTACTCAGCCATCACTTTTGCCCAAAATATTGCCATAACATCTGTGCCAGCCCGCAGCTAACACAACTGCAGCCCTAGGCACATTTTACTCTGCACTAAAGTGGATGGATATTACTTCCAAGAATGGTTAGATCAGGCTCCAAATCTGTGATTCCAAGAACATTTTCCTATTGCCTACTGAAAGCTGAAATAGGCAGGCTAACATCAAGATCCTATATTTTGAAGCTTTTAAGTTCCCCAACTCAATAAAAATAACCCTTTTATTAGCAACCTAAAAGTGAAAAGGAACCACTGAAGCAAAACATTAGAAAACGCAAGGGTGACAAATGTTGCAAGATCCTATGGTGAAACAAGCACAACATGTTTATTCAATGGTTCGAACAAGCAAAGCAGCATTTCAGATCTAGAACTCACCCACTTGCAGGTCACCACAAAATTACTTCAGGATTGCTACCGTGTGCAGAAGGGCTATAAAGGAGCTCACTGGAGAAGATGTTTTACAGGCAAGGCAACCTCGAAGAACCCCCGACAGAGGCTGGCCAAACGCGGTCCCCAGGCAGCCTTCCAAAAGCAAGGCCAAAAAGGTACTTTAAAGGCAGACTTTATTTGGACTCGGGCGCCTGCGGAAACCAGAAAAGCCTTTGCGAAACCTCACCGAGCAGAAACATTAGCAGCCGCTTTCGTGCAGCGCTAAGCCCAACTCACCAGGTCGCGAAAGAGACCGTCCGCCGCTGCCAACCCTCTCGCCTTTCAGTCAAAGCCAGGCGTCTTGGGAAGCAAGGCGCAGCGGCAGACGTCGAGGCGGTCGTTCGCGTGCCCACAACCATTCTCGGAACACAGCCCCGCGCTGAGGCGCCACACAAAAGCTGTCACCGGGCTCCCGAA
Organism: Lerista edwardsae; assembly: GCA_029204185.1. Taxonomy (NCBI): domain Eukaryota; kingdom Metazoa; phylum Chordata; class Lepidosauria; order Squamata; family Scincidae; genus Lerista; species Lerista edwardsae. Next base: position 21,857,841 of record JAJKFI010000009.1, read on the forward strand.
GTGTGCAGGGCTCAACTCCGCCCCGCCGCCGCCTGGGGCAACAGCAACGAAGCGGGGAGCGGCTGAACCACAAAGGCGAGGAGCCCTCGGCTGCCAATGAACGCGCGCTACCCGCGGCGCCTCTGGGGCAGGACTCTGAGGGAGTGCGCGAGTTCCCCGGAAGCGGAGCCGCTGCCTCGACCCCAGCGGCTTGCAAGAGAGCCGCCAGCCTGGGCTGTCTCCCCGCGAGAGCATCCGAAGGCAGCTGGGCGGGCAACACCAGCAGGCAAGGGAGCTCCCGGCTGGGCTGCTCCAGGGGCGCGGGGGGCGCAAAGGTGCCTTCGTCCCCCACGCAAGACGCCCGCGTGCGCAGAAGAAACGGGGGAGAGAGCGCGCGCGGAACCTGAGGGGGACACTTCCGACCTTCGCCCCCACCCCCCGTCAAATGGAGCCTCCTCCTCGCCCAACCTGGCCCCGCGGTAGCCAGAGGTAACCTCTGCCTTGCACCACCAAGTTGCCTGACCTGCAGTGTCCGCAGGCGCCCCTCCGCTGGGAACGGTCTCTTACCTCTCCTCAGGGGCGTCTCGCCGCCTCCACCTGCCTTCCCCGCACGGCGGAGGCTGCCCAGGGCAGAAGTTCCAACAAAGGAGAAAGTTCTTCTGCCGGCGGCAACGACTCAGCAGGCGAGGAGAGTGAGCAGCTGGCGGGAGGCGGGGAGGGCGCGCGGGCGGCCAATCAGAAAGTGCGGCTCGTGCAAAGGGCCGCAGCTGCCGGCCGGGCTGTGCTCGCGGGGGCAGAGGGAGGTTGCTTGGTCGCCCTACCGGCCAGCCGGCCGCTTGCAGCAGCAGCTGCTGCCGCCGCCCCGAGTCTGAGAGCGCGACTCTGGAGGGGAAGGAGCGCTGCGGAGCGGCTCCTCTTGGTTGGGACGGAAGGGGAGGGCTGCCGGCGACGCAAGCCCGACTGTGTGTGTGGCTGGCTGGCTGGCGGGCCCGCGGAGGGGGCGGTTGCCGAGTCCAAAGCCCTCCCTCGCGGGGCGGGTGGAGTCGCCGCGCGTGGGCACCGTCTCCGGGCCAGAGTTGCAAGGAAAGAAGGGGCGCTTGGCTGGAGAGTTTCCAGAAGGACGGGCGAGTAGGAGTTTAGCCCTATTTAGGTAGAAAAAATAAGAAGAGTGCCTCTGAGTATATGCAGAGAGCATAGTGATGTGAAGCACTGTGCAGAATCCCGGCTTCTATAGACATGGTTAGGGCGGAGTAGTGCTTTTAGGGTGTTTTAGGCCTAGTTGGCCTAATGATAGCACCGGCCCTGATCGTGTACTGTTTTGCTTCACATTGTCACGACTCCAATTCTTGAACTCAAGAGCAGGCGCGTATCTTACCTGTAGCACCCCATGGCAAGAGCAGTGGTGGGGCGCCATTGCACGCGGTCCGGGAGAGACCGTGCGGTTTCTGGCCCGCCCACGCCTCCCTTACGCTCCGAAATAGAGCGTTTTTGGGGTAAGGGAGGCATGTCTGTGTGACGCGCGGGAGTGGGGCAACTTGGGGGGCGCTTATTCAGCGCCAGCCATGGGGCGCGCTCCCGGCCCGGACCGCCACTGCTCAAGAGACCCGGACAGCGCAAATAGGAAAGCCCAGCAGCTCCTCATACAACTGTGCCTACAGGTTCCATGAAGCTCTTCAACCACTTTTATTAAGAGTGCCAGCTCTCCAGGATCAGCCTGGAACTTTCAGGAATCACTGTCAATCTTGGGTAAGGCGCAAGGTTACTGCACCAAGTACCATCAAAGCATGGCCTGAGCTTTCCCAACAGGCCTGCAGGGAAATGCCTCGTGCAGCTTTGTCTTGACTCCTCTGTACACTTGCTTGGAAGCAAATCCTGTTGAATTCAGTGGGATGTGCTTTCAAATAACCATAATTTAAATGTGCAAAAGTCTTTAGATGACAGCTTTTCTCTAGGACAATCTTTAGTATTTTAACATAAGCCAGTTAAAGAGTGCAAAAACACATGCAACATGGTCCTGGTATTACTTGCTTAGATACCTGTGAAGCCCCAGTGGTTTCAACTTAACTTGTTTTCAGACAAGACTGCAACCAATGAAACTTGCTTTCAAGGAAATAATTCAGCAGAATAGTAATATACTACTAATGTGAAGATTTTATGGCCTAAGGAGGCTGCAGTCCTGTGTACTGTCTGTTGCATTGTGATGGTTGGAGACAGCTTCCTGTTAGAGCTCTTAACACAGGTTTGCAACAGTGTTTTTCCTAAGCCAAGAGAGGATGTTTGGCTGTACTTAAAGAGAACAGTACACCATTACTTCAACATGCCCGGATGTAATAGCTGTGTACACTTACTGAGATACAATTCCACTGAACCTAGAAGAACTCACATTTCAATTACATGCATAAGACTGAATCTAGTTTTCTAAGCAATGTTGAACCTGGCTGTAAGATTTTATCTAAGTGGAGTTGCTGGAACTGAAATGCCCTCCAGGAACAGATTTTTGTGCTGCAAGAAATGCTGTAATTATGCAACTTCTTCCTTTCCAGAAGATTGAATGAAAAGTGTTGCCTGTGGTTGGCTTCCAGCATCCAGCCCCATATTCTACCTTGTTTTTTTCTGTTTAGCTTTGCCATTATCTGTTCAAAAACGAGTTACATGTATACATCTTAATCAATCTCAGATCTTATGTCCATGATAATCTCTGCCGGGTTTTTATTCCATCCAGCTTAAAATATTTTGACGACACCAAAGCTTAGCCCAGTGGTGTCATCTAAATGATTTAAGAACAGGTACTCACTTTTGTTTTGCATGTGTCGGGGCCCGCCCACCGGAAGTGATGTCATTAGCTGGAAGTGAGGTCGTGGCAGGAAGGGACATGAAAAAAGCCCTTTTTGAGGCCTCAGACAATTTTAAACTGACCCAACAGTTGCAACAGTGTTCCACAGCACCCCCAGAACATGTTAAGGAGGCCTGGCATCATGTTAAAGTGACCCAACAGTTCCAAAACCCCAGAGCAGCTCATTTTTCAGTGGCAAGGAAAGGCTCCGCTCGCTGCCTGCCTGCCTGGCTCTGAGAATGTGCAGGCGACTCAAACATGCAGGAAATTCAAACGTTGCAGGGGGCAGAGTTGACGAGTGGGCGGCAAATGTGCGGGGCCAGCCATAATCCTAGAAACCGGTACTCGCGTACCCCCGCGTACCCCCTGCATGACATCACTGGCTTAGCCACAGAGATAGGATGCATTTTGCACCAAATAAGAGTCAGTTTAAATATGACAGTGCCAAATACCACTTGTCCTTGTAGACTGCTTCCCATTCTCAGTAGAACACCCTATGGCCTATTCACTACCTTGTACAAGTGAGATGCTTGCACACCAGCACTGAATAGCTTATACAGTAGCTGTGCTGGCAAATATGTACTGCATGCATATAGGTCAGCAGCTGGAGAATTAACTCTGTAGATGTTCCATGAGGCCATGGTTAGGGCGTCTGTGACGCTATTCCTTGAGATTCCCCCCTCCCATTGATAATGTTTGAAATACCTGGAGGCCCTGTTAGAAGCCCAAGAATTGCTTTCAGCAGTTGCCTGAAAATTTGTACAGCATCCTGGAGGCTCCAGGCCAGTCCTGGCAGTCTGGGAACCGTAGACATCATAAGCATCATTGTTTCTGTCTTTCTGAAGAGGAGAGGGCAATGCTAGGGAGTGTAGTGACCTTCCAATGGGAGATACTGATGGCATCATTGCAATACCTGCTTTGTTTTATAATGTCAATCTGTCGGGGACCCAGCAGAAGGGATGTCATGACCAGAAGTGCCATCATTGTGAAGCCAGTGCCTGCTGCTTTCCTGAGAATGCAGCAATAAGCTGGGTTATTCCTCAGCCCTGTTCCAATAGCAAAGTGAATCAGAAAGGAAAAAAAGCGTATTTATAACCTTGACACTTGCAAAACAACCACACAGCCCTCCCTCTTTCAAGTATCCCATTTTCCCATATTTTCAATATGGCTGCTCAAGGTGTTTTGTGACCCACCTGAAATTGGCTTGTGACCCACTGGTGGGTCCTGATCCACAGTTGGGGGAGCACTGCCCTAAGCAATATCTTAACACACACCCTCATGCCATCACAGACACATTTTCATATTCACTTAACAATTCTTTTCATCAGATGAAATGCAATGTTGTTCTTAGAGCTGAATCAATCATTGAACTCAAAACTCAAATGTCACTAAAAAGGATGTGGAGTTCTTTCAACTTTCAAAAAGAGTGATTTATTAAATACAGTGACTTCACTTCCTGCTTAATGACAACTTGTGGCCCTAAGTCTTGGGGGGTCCCGGACACATTGTCGTACCTAAGAAGGGGGTCTTGGTGCAAAAAAATGTTGGGGACCACTGTTGTAAAGCATTATCAGAAAATACAAGCCACCTTGAGTGCTTTGGCATGGTATATATACATGTTCTAAATATGTATCCAGTGCTAAATCCAGCCTCAAATCTAGACTGGACTCCTGGGTGCTGTGTGAACTGTTACTAGACTCTTAGGGTCAGGCAGAAAGGAAGGACCTTTACCTTTGACAATTTTTTTTTTTTTGGTCAGGAAGATTGGTAAGTAGGGTTACCATCTCCCCATTTTTCACATGCATGTTTCCATCAAGTTATTTCATAATAATCTTTTCTTTTAAAATTCTAGAAAACTAGGGACTGCTACGGAATTTCAGAAACCATCTGGAGTCTCCATCCACTTTCACAGTCGTAGAAGGAGAGCTAGCAGCCACTAATTAATTTATGAGTACCTGGAGTCAGTCCAGGTATGGAACTGAACACCAGATTCGCATGACACATGGGAAAGCCTATGGAAAAATCAGTAATAATAAACAGTCATCTTGTTAATACCAAGAGCACAAGTAGTGAGATCAGATAGTATCAACAACAGTGAATGAATATTGCTAAAGCGGATTCTGGTGTGTGTGTTAAAATGTATTTATGTAATTTGGAAGGAAGTTACAGAAAACTGCAAAAGAAATCCAACTTATTCCAATATTATGACAAATCTGGGCTGCTTTAAATTGAATTGGAGCATTTACATGTACATTTCTGGGTTTTTTGGTGTTTTTTTTTTTTTTTTGTGAATAATATTTCCAAAGATACTTCCAGAGATATAAGCTCAAACAAAGCCAGCAAAACCAGCCAGAGGTTTGAGCATTTTGAAAAGTAAAAAAAATGAAACACAAACACACTTCCAGTTTTTGGCCCAAAACAGGAAATGGTTTTTATTTTATTTTTTACAAGCCTCTAAGAGGGCTGCAGAGGGGGTCTCAGGCTCCCCAGAGCCTCCGGAGAAACATCCCCTCCTTCCCCAGCAGCAGCACAACCATGGAGATTATGATGCTGCTGTCCCCCTGCCCACACAAACACGTATAGCAATGCTTCCCAAACTGAGGGTCAGGACCCACTGGTGGGTCACAACTTGATTTTTGATGGGTCGCCAAAGGGTGATGAAAAAATTCACATGGCACATGGCCCTTAGGCAATTCAATAATCAGATATTGTAGCTGCTAATAACCCTGCAAAGAACTCAGCTCCTGCAGTTTGCAAGATAGCTGCTAACTGCCCTCAAGGAGCTGAGCTCTTATAGTTTGCAAGCATGTGTAAATATAGGGAGATAAATGAGGGCCTTTTTCTGGTTATTATTACTTATAAATAAACACATATTTCTTTCAAGATCTCCTTTTTCAAAAGTCTGGTAAACCTAGATGGGTCCCAACTGAGTATCTTTTAAAAAATGGGTCCCAATGCTAAAAAATGTGGAAACCACTAACTTTTCCCAATTCCAAGGAGTTTCTAATAGCCAAAACCAACTCTTCAGCCAACAAAAGAAATTTTCCAAATGTCCAAATTAGAACTGAACCCAAAGCATGCAGATGGATGAAGAGTCACACTGAGCAAACATGGAACAGAGTTTTTCAGAGTGCAGTTGCTGAAGGTGAACTTTGGTTGGCTAAAATAAACCTTTGGCTCAGATCTTGCTTGCTTATTTTAGTTGCTAGCCACCTCTGCCAATAGTTCCATACCCTCCAACATTTCACAGGTGTAAATATGGACACACTTATTACACAAAAAGAAAGGGCTTGATCAGCAAAAAAGAGGAAAGAGCAATGTTCTTTCAGTGTTGTTGCCCTACAGCAGTGTTTCTCAAACTGTGGGTCAGGACCCACTTGGTGGGTCATGACCAGATGTCCGATGGGTCACGGAAAGCTAGGAAAAGCCATCTTGGAAGCTGCAGTCCTTACTCTTGCTATATTCCTTTTGTGAGTGTTAAATTTCAAGTGAGAGGCTTTTTAATCTTTGTTTTTAGTTTAGTGCTTTTACCCAATATTTTGTCCTGAGATTGCTTTCTGTCAACCATGTTTCATGGTTATGCAATTGCTACAATTCAAGAATGCCAGTTTGCATTCCAGGAGTGTCATTATGTCACAGTGATGGCACTGCCTGCTTGATGATGCCACTTTTGGCTATGACATCACTTCCAAGTTAATGACACCCAGGCATGTTGCATCCTGCAGGGGCTAGGGTTCAGCCTCCAGAGGCTTCCTTGGGATTAGAGAAAATCTGCTGTAAGATCCCGGTGCTTGTACTCAGACCTGCATCAGCAACATCACTGGTATAAGCCCATGTTCACCATGCAGGTGGATCAGGTCTGGGTTAGGATTTGGCATGCACTGCTGCTACCAAGCCCACCTCCTTCGTGGACTTGATCCACCCGCCTTCCCACCCTGTTGCCCACCCTCACCACATTCCACCCAGGCCCCTCCTCCCTCCAACCCCCTATGCGCTCTTAACAATAGTGGCCACCAGGCCGCATGCTCCAGCGGGTTGGGTTTTGCAGCTGCCGGAAACCACACTGTGCTGCCAGAATGCTCATTCTAGTGGCACAACGTGCTAGTAGGTTTAGGCTGTAAGAAATATATCCTTTCCACATTCAGGCAAGCCTGTCATCAATCTTGATACAAAAGTCTCCTAATCAACATCGTGTCATTGTTTTATATGAAAGTCATTCTGAAAGAAAAGTTCACAGTAGCAGTGTCCCAGAATGAATCCTTTCAATGCTCCTTATATAAAACTAACATCTTCCTAGAGTGTATTCTGAACACACACGACACAGATCTAAAAATCTGACTGCAATGGACAAACATAACCATGTTGACTCAATAAACTGCATCCCTGGTATACTACAATTACCATCTACCTAAATTAAGATACAACATAAGTTGTATCCTATAGAGCTTGCTGATAACACAGTAAAAGCAAATGCAAACCTAAACAGACCTATGCACACCCAGGTTCCACACATAAAGAGCTATATGCATGAAATGGCAAGCTGTACATAGCATACTATAATGCCTTGGCATCTATGCAGGAGCCTTTACATGCATGTGAAAGAGAGTCTTATCCCTGCTCGAGTGAAAGATGTGTCTTATCCCTACTCAAATGTTCACTTTGAGAGCCCTGGGAAGAATGACATCTCTGGCAACTCACACGAATGACACTTTAATAAGGCCTCTCCAAAAGACAAAAATAGGGACCAGCTAGGCACTGCGGTTTACTAGGGACAGGCTCCTGAAAATAGGAACTGCCCTTGGTAAATGGGATCGGTTGGAGCGTACGCCATTCTTTCCAATTATCTGATATATGGGGAAAACATGAAAATTTCCAATATCAAATAGCCGCAGCTCAGACTTGTATTTCATTGCATTACAGTTGAGCTACGAAGATACTATAAATGTGATACAAGTTACCCAAGAACACGGTGATAAACAGTAAGCTGCTCTCTCTCCTTCTCTCTGGCCTGATATTTTTGGCACCTCTGAGTGTACACACTGTACTGCCCGATGGGCTCCCAGAAGACTTGATCTTTCGCAGCTCAGTACAGGGTCAGTGTTGTAGGTAATCCCATACAATGACAGGAATGAGAGGTGCGGGGGGAGGGAACCCAGTCATTCCAGGAAGGGGGGGAAGCATCTGCAGCACAGAAAAGAGCAAGCAAAATAATCAGGAGGTACTGTAGATCCTCTCCCTTGCAAAGGAAAAAGAAATCACATCAAGGACTAAGCCTTTTTAGCTTAGGAAAGTGACTTGAAGAGACTTGAACCCCTGTTAACTGGGCAAGAGGCACTTTTTCAAGTGGTGTTCCTCTTATATTTAGCAGGGGGAGGGTAATTGTCCCTTTTCACCCCTGTGCAGTGTCTTTTCTCATGGCTGTTGCTGGGGGTGTTCTGCATTTTTTTTTTAGATTGTGAGCCCTTTTGGGACAGGAACCCATTTAACTTTATTAGTAGTAGTAGCAGCCTGTAAACCGCTTTGTGAACTTTGTGTTGAAAAGCGGTATATAAATATGATTGATTGATTGATTGATTGATTGATTGATTGTAACAGGGCAGGGAACAAGATTTTCTATGCCTAGTAAAAAATCTCTGCTCAGCTCAGCCCCACCATTTGTAGGCTCGATTCCATGTATACTGCTCTGAATAATAGTATTTGTATAGCACCTTCTGAGTGTACAGAGCACTTCACATGTATTATCCTGATGTAATCCTTACAACAACTCTGTATGTTAAGCATTATTATCCCCATGCTGCAGCTGAGACTGAGAGGGAGTGGCTTGCCCAAGGCCAACTCATGAATTCATAGCAGAGGCAAGATAGGAACCAGAGAAGTCCTGATTCACAGTTAGCTCTCTGGGGGTGCAATCCAGTGATGTCATGCAGGGGGTACGCGGGGGTACGCAAGTACCGGTTTCTAGGATTACGGCTGGCCCCGCCCACTCGTCGACTCCGCCCCCTGCAACATTTGAATTTCCTGCACGTTTGAGTTGCCTGCATGTTCTCAGAGCTGCTCTGGGGTTTTGGAACTGTTGGGTCACTTTAACGTGATGCCAGGCCTCCTTAACATGTTCTGGGGGTGCTGTGGAATACTGTTGCAACTGTTGGGTCAGTTTAAAATTGTCTGAGGCCTCAAAAAGGGCTTTTTTCATGTCCCTTCCTGCCACGACCTCACTTCCAGCTTATGACGTCACTTCCGGTGGGCGGGTCCCGACACGTGCCAATCAAAAATGAGTACCTGTTATTAAATCATTTAGATGACACCACTGGTGCAATCCTAACCTGGAGTTAGACCAGCAGGGTTAGGCCAGTGGAGACTATTCAGCTCATGGGAAACCCTCATGTCTGAGCAAAGGTTTGTGCGATGGTTATGGTGGTTTGTCTACAGCAGGCTGGAGGTGCTGGTTTATTTGCTCCATCATCCATTTCACAGTCTGTTATCCACTGTGTCTGTGTGCTGGTCCCTCTGACTCCGAGAGCGGTGCAAACGTATCTTACTGTGTCCCTTGTGCCAGGCAAACTTTGCTGGCCTAACTCCAGATTAGGATTGCGCGCTGTGTATGCCAGGCAGTGGATAACAGACTGTGAAGTGGATGAACCTTTGCTCAGACATGAGGGTTTCCCATGAGCTGAATAGTCTCCACTGGCTTACTGTGCCCTGCCTGTAGGGAACCCAGCTTCCTAGCTTCTCTCCTCTTCACCCCTTAAGGGCAGTGGTTTTTAATCAGTTTGCAGGTATGCTGTGAGAGTTTGGAGCACAGTGTTGAAAATTGCTGAAAAATTCCTCCAGGTTCTGTGGCTCTGCTTCTGTTTCCACCGGTTGAGGATGAAGAGGAGCAGGCAATTCTTTACTACAGACAGTTGCCCTAGGAACAGAGCTGCAAAACCCAGGTGAGTCTACTGGAAGCCGGAAGTGACATCACAAGAGGCGAAGGCCATAGAGAAGGCCATAGACGTCAGTGTGCCAGGAGAAGAAAAGCATTGGAAATCACTGCCTTCGGGTATGAGAAGCTCTGCTGCCGGCCTGTGCTTAGAGTCTTGCTGTAGAACTATAATGTGACCTTGTAAAGAATTCAGTTTAGTTGCCAGCTCTTTTGTGGAGCCTAAATGAGTAATCAAAGTTTAACAGACAATACACTGTGTAGCCCTTATCTGCAGGCTTGGGGATTGAAGGCTTTACGCTCTCACCAACAGCTGAGTGAGCCCCAAGGTGTACTTGGCAGAAGACGGCAGGAAGACTGGACTCAGGAGGAAAGCCATCAAAACGACAGTAATTATATTCCGCCATTCCTATTGCAAACTCTGCCGGGTTTCCCAAGATCAGAGCCAAGAAATACACAATTCTGCAAACGATGATTTGAAATAATATAAACACATCTTCAGACTAGCATATCCTTTGGAACAGCAGTAATCCCTCAATTTGGAGCAGCCAGATTATAAAGAAGTGATAGGATTAATTGTCCCAAACCCCAGCAAATGTGTGATCTTTAATCTGACCTCAAAAACAGCAGAATGAGGACATGTTGCTGTGCCATAAAGAAATACTGTACAGTCCGTGTTGCAAGAAAGGGGGACACACACTCAGCTTGGCCGGAAGTATTTGGGGTTTGTAAAATGGGAGCTAACAAAAGACCCATCACTCTTGAGAAGCAAATCCTTCCACAGCCCAAATATGTTTTGTGTGGAGAGGCAAAACAAGCAAAACGGCATTTGTAAACGTACTGGCACTAAAGGAGGACAGGCACTCCTCCCCACAGAAAAATAACTTGCATCTTATACCACCCCCCAAAAAACTGCATTGTTCTTGTGGTGGCTGTGAGTGAACGTTTTCATGTCTATGGCAAATTAAGCCTTATTTGAAGGAAAATCTGATTGCCCCATGGGCCACCAAACCAAACTCTCCACAGCTTGGCCCTTGAAGCTATTGGGCATTCAACATGAATGAGAGCACAATCCTATCCAATTTTCCAGCACTGATGCAACTGCAATGCAACCCCAAGAAAAGGCAACAAATATTTCCTTACCTTGAATAGGCGTCTGTGACTGCCCCATCACCACTCTCTGTTCTCTGTTGGCATGTCTGCATCATCACTGGAAAGCTGGATAGGACTGGGCCCTAAGTCATCTGTACATGTCCCTCTACCAAAGTGCATTTAGCTCATCTGTCTTTCCCACCCCAGTTTTTTTTATTCTGGTACTAACATTGGTTGTAAAGGTGTTTCTTGAGCCTACAATACAAGGAGGAGACCACTTCACCCAGCTGTTGACAGCAGCATACCTCTCTCTGGGTAGGACCCATTGTCTGCACCAGCGATTGAGCTGGTCCACATCTAAGTAGCCCTAAGTAGCCCCTTGAGAAGGCTGGCACTCGACACAAGGTAAGGGAGCAAATGTTGAACTGGGACAGTGGAACAAAGAATGGTCCTCCTCAGTGGCAGCCATTTTGGCACTGCTGTATTGCAACACAGGCAGCTCCATCAGGATTGGACGGTTAATCATTTGCCATTTTTTTGTGAAGATGAGCATTCTTTGTTCCACTCCACCAGCTCAACTCTGGTACTGGCATAATCAGTTATTTAGTGAGAGCCAGGACAAGCCAATCCCCTTCCTGATTCAAGTGTCTGTAATTTATTCTGCCATCTGAGCCTTTTTCCCTTCAAGTGAATTTAACAAATGCTTTCCCATCTGATTCAAATCCCCTTTCAGAAGATTAAAAGAAGGGACATCCAAAGAGGATATAATGCCCTCCGCCTTAATGAGATTGATCCTCTCTAAGGCAGCCAGGGGTAATTCATGCCATCTGACTAAATCACTTTTAATTTCAGAAAGCACCTCTACCAGCATCCATGCATTTATGCCCAGTGACTTGAGGGAAGAGATACAAATAAGGAGGCACTATAGCAAATGAGATAGCTTAATTGTGAATAAGCTCAGGAGCAGAAGCCGTGGATTATCGGTGCAGAGTCTAAAAGCAAGAAGGCCCAGTTGCATTTTAAATTAATTCCACAATTAAACGGGCGACAGCGTGTGCTGCCCCCATTTACCAGGAGGGAGAATCTCTGTTTCCTTTTATGTGTTCCTTGTAATTACTGTCCTGCCTTTGGGGGGGGGGGCTGCCTTGTTAACATTTTGTCAGTTGCTAGCATTGTATCTATTCAGAAGTCAGCTTTCTCCTCAAGGTCTTCTCCAGACATATGATCTCAGAGACTGTGGGCAGATACATCTTGTCCATAGTGTCCATTGAGGAACAAATGAAAATTTGAACTGAATGGGGCACATTCAGTTCCTTTTTCTGTATGCTACAAACACTGTACAGGGAGAGCCTGATGTTTCATGAATGGCATGTGGGCACTTGAGGTTCCATTCATTTTCAGAAGCTGGGCGGGGGGCGGGGGGTTACCTGTAGCACAGCAGTGGAAGGCTTTTTAATTCAAAAAATTCATTTAAAGACCAAAAGAAAGGCTGACCATGGGTCACCACCATTTTTCCCATAATACCTTGGATATTTCTTCTTCTTTTTTCTTTTTCTTTAAATTGTTTTTAAACAGGGCAAGAAAGCACTAAAGGTAAGCAACTGTCTCTATAAGCTGTGCAGACACCCCTGGAATCAAAGCCACCCTCTCAGCACCCCAGCTGTTGGCAATGATGTCATCACCAAGCACTCCAGAGTCACCCCTGTGCCACCCACGTGCAGTCACTAAGGAATATCAGACAAACCAACAGCAGTATGAATCATATCAACCACATTTATTTAATAGGATATTTCCATATTCATACCCTTTTTTCCACTTTTTGAAAGCCCATCTAAACTGATGGGCCTTGCACAAACACTTACAAGAGCATGTGACAATTTTCCTAGGGAAGATCATGTCTTGATAGTGGGGCCACCACTGAAAAAGCCCGGTCTTTGCCATAAATGACATCAGAAGTATGAAGGGGCTTATATGGAGGTCTCAGGCAGCCCAATCACAAAGCGCTTTGGCAAAGGTGGTCACAACCAGTGATGTCATGCAGGGGGTACGCGGGGGTACACGAGTACCAGTTTCTAGGATTACAGCTGGCCCCGCCCATTCGCCCGCCCACTCGTTGACTCCGCCCTCTGCAACGTTTGAATTTCCTGCACGTTTGAGTCGCCTGCATGTTCTCAGAGCCAGGCAGGCAGCGAGCGGAGCCTTTCCTTTCCTTGCCACTGAAAAACGAGTTGCTCTGGGGTTTTAACATGATGCCAGGCCTCCTTAACATGTTCTGGGGGTGCTGTGGAATACTGTTGCAACTGTTGGGTCAGTTTAAAATCATCTGAGGCCTCAAAAAGGGCTTTTTTCATGTCATTTCCTGCCACGACATCACTTCTGGCTTATGACATCACTTCCGGTGGGCGGGTCCCGGCACATGCCAATCAAAAGTGAGTACCTGTTCTTAAATCATTTAGATGACACCACTGGTCACAACCATACCATATAGCACGTACGCCAGCCAGGGAGAAGTGCTGGTTTTCCATGCTAGCGGGAGGATGCCATGGTGAGTCACCCAATGAGTGGCAGAAAGGCATTGCAGGGCAGGGAGAAGGCGGGGAGAGGGCAACACTGGGTGGGGAAAAGATGGTCCAGTTTAGGTGCAGGAGGAGGGCAGCAACAGTGGCAGAGGCTGCCACTGAATCCAATCCACCCTTCTGAGCTTCAGAGCCCAAAACGAATCTAAATAGCTGGTATAGCTCCAAGTAGACCCATTAGGGCCACCGGAGAACTACATGGGGTAAAGATACTGATGTTCTCTTACCCAGAGAAGACCTCCAGCTACTTCTCTGGCTCCACAGGTCTTAAAAGGTCAGGTAGATAGTGAATCTGTAGGCTATCTTCTGTTTTCTGAGAGCACAATCCTAACCTAGAGTTAGGCCGGCACAGTTAAGCCAGCGAAGTTTGGCTGGCAAAAGGGACACAGTAAAGTATGTTTGGACCACACTTGGAATCAGAGAGACCAGCACATTGACGTGCACCATCTGAGACTCTGAGAGTAGTCCAAACGTGCTTTACTATGGCCCTGGTGCCAGCCAAACTTTGCTGGCCTAACTGCCAGCCTAACCCCAGGTTAGGACTGTGCCTTGAATCAATGAAGAATAATGTCTCTCTATTCCACATGCAAACACATCTGCCACTTTTCCTTTGGTTTGTTTGATAGCTTTTCCATTTGAAAAGCAGCCATTTCTTTTTGCACAGTGTTTGTGTTAATATTTCAGAGTTACATCTCAGCTGAGTGTTCAGACCTCAAACATTGGGCAATGTTTAATCTTTAAAGTCGACACTCCATTTTCTGTAACTTGATCGGCCAACAGGAAAAAAAAATTAATGGCTTCAAAACTGCAACCAGCTTTTTTAGTCATCTGCACCGTGGAATTTCACATTACTCCATGAAGCCAACCAAATTTAAGATGGAAATGAACCAAATTTAGTGGTCGTATCAAAAGCAGACATTGTCTCATGAGGATGGTTTCAACTCATATTCTTCCCAAATGCAAATAAAGGCCGATATCAAAATCCAAGTTAACATCACTCTATTTAAAGGCAATGAGCATGTGATTGCTTACTTTTCAGTGCTTTTCAGAATCATATACTGGAACCAGATCTTTTTTTGCCCAAGGCTACTATTTGAAGGTAACGGCTGAAAAATAGTCTCCTTTTCCTCTTCCCTTGTTTTACTGAATCCATTTTAACCAATGAAAAACAACTGTGGAAAAATTACCCTTCCCAGTTAAAAAAATGTCCACCATAACATTTCCAAAAATGGTGGTGATAATTTCTTTGAAAACTATCAACAGTGTACTTAACTTCCAAAGTCCTTGAGACAAAAAGAAACAAACAGGCTGTCTCCAAAAATGCCTTCAGCAGCCATGTGGTCGTTCCCAAAACTTCAGATAGGAAGAATAATCATTGTTAGTGGGAAATAAAAATATTGCTACAGGTAGCAATGGAGGTATTCTGGCTCAGAGAAGCAGTCACAGGCAATTTCTTGGAAGAGAAATGGGTGCCTTGTTTGAACTAGGGTTTGTTGAGGATTAGCACTGATTTGAGGCATATGTAATGCACATGTAGCATCTGCCTAAAAAGAAAAAAGGAGAGGATGACCGTGCATTAGCATAGAAAGCATACCGGCTTGGAGAAGGGCAACATTCACAGCTTGTCCCAGCACAAAAAAATATTTGTGGTTGGAAATCTTGCAAGCTGGACATTGAGGCTCAAGCTTATCACATTCTTATCGCTCTCACATTCCGCTCCCTCGCCTTCATACTCCTTGGATTGAAAGATAACAGCGAGCCTTTAAAAATACCTTGAGGCTTGATAATCCTTTTGTGCTTTTGCAAAAATGTGCAGGTTGAACGTCACCGCAGAAAAAGGATTGTCACCATTTGCTTTGGTCTGGTGCATGACCAGCCAAACCATGAAGTCTTGTGATGTGGCTAGTGGAAGGTGGGCTAGTGGGGTGGCTAGTGGAAGAGCTAAAGGCCCCAGCTCCACTTGAAGTGGGGGAGACTCCCAGTTTCAGATCCCTGAGTAAAATGCCATAAAGTCTAGAAACTGGACTTTCAAAGAGGGGAGAGACAAAGAGGGGAGAGATTTTCAGGGTGGAGTGGGGAGCTAAATGAACAATAACCACCCCCTCCAGCAAAGTGAGATGGTTCATTCTTATAAGCCAGAGAAATAGTGTAGGCAGGTTTTGACTCCCTAAATGGAGTAGATCTTGGATTCTAGAGTCCAAGCCTGTATTAGCCTCAGTTGGTTGGACAAGATGGAGAGGAGCATTCTATAGATTGGGCCATCTTGCAAGTCTTCCAGTTCTTTTGCTTCTGGCCTTGGCTTCAAAAACAGTTTTCCTTCTGTGGTTTTTCAGTTCTTGGAGCCAAGACGAAACTTTAAGTGGAAAAAATGCCAATTGAACTATACCGAGTTGGACTTTAGCCAGGGTGGGGCCAGTGGTTGCAGGGCTCCATCTGTTTCACCCCACCTAGGATTTGGGTGGGTGGGGGATATGGTTTTTTATTTATGACTGGACAGGCTCTTTTAAAAGCATGTGATCATGCTTTAGGAGCAGGAGCAATTGTAGTTAAAAAATGTTGACGACAGCTGATGCTCCTTCCAAAAGTACAGTCGTGCTCCCTGCTCCACCCATCTGATCTGCCTTGTTCTGCTCCCTCAAACTTTCTCCAGCCCAAGGACAATTTTTGTGATTTATGATCAGAATCACCCCTCTGCTTGTTTAAGTGATCCTTAAATACACCTGTGTTAGACATTAGACTAGTGCAGTGGTTCCCAAACTGTGGAATGGGACCCGCCAGTGGGTTGCGACCCAATTTTTATTGAGTTGTGAAACTGACAAGGCAGATTAGGTTATGTGCATCAAGGGTTAAACAAGCTGCTCCTTGGGGGTGGCACTGCTGCCAATCACCATTATAGCCACACCCCTTGGCATTCATAAATCAGGCATCTGCCCCCTATAGTAAAAATGATAAAAACAAAGGCTTGAGTGGCTGGTAAAGTGAAAAGTTTTTTTTTTAAAAGCTCAGAAACAGAGAGGGCTGCTCCAAGAGCATATAGCATCATATTCTTGTTGCATCCACTCGCTTTTATGCCGAAGGGGGGAGAGAGAGAGAGAGAGAGAGAGAGAGAGAGAGAGAGAGAGAGCGGGGGGGGGAACCATGTTTCAGCATTTGTGGTCCCATCTCTTCCGCTGTCTGACAGAAAAAGTCACTCCTATTCCAAGAGACTTGGGCTGAAATCTGCATTCAAAGACACTTTGGAACCTGTCCTTTCCCACAAGCACTGCAGTGCCAACAATCACAGATGGTGTGCCCTGGGACATGCAGCTGGATTGAAGGTATGTCTAATTGCACCAAATGATTTCTCTGTGCAATCTCCTTTCATCTCAGGAAGACCTAAGGACTGGCTCCAAAGAGAAACTCATAATACTTACATATCAAGAGTTGGCAACATTTGCAGGCAAAGGGGCCAGATGTTTGGCAATTATGTCTTGTCATCACTGAACTTCCAGGTTGCAGAGTTCCTGGAAGCAAACATAGTTCCTGGAAGTGAACATGGGGCTTGGGAGGCTTTGATGAGAAGCAAAGCTTCCCAAGCTGAGCTCCACATGGGCCAAAAGACCTTGGGTGGCAGGCCGGATAAAGCCCACAGGCTGTAGGTTGCCGACCCCTTTAATATATACTTATCTATAGATCATTTCCTGGTCATTTCCTTGTTAGTTGAATGGCTGCAGTCAAGAGGCAGCAACTTGCCGGAAGCTAGGCCAGGGCTTGAGTGAGCTCCTCCTGCCCCTATACCCAAAGCCCACTCCCCCTTTAGGAGACCACACAGTTAGCAAGGCATCAAAGGGTTCCCTTCCATGTTCTTTCTGCCAACATCTCAGATCCCTTTTATAATTGCTAAAGCACATGTGCTGATCCCTGACATGTTTCCTTCTGCCCCCAACACAAGGCAGGAAATTGAGAAAACATCTATGAAGGGTAAATGTCGCCTGTGTAAAGAGGCAGATGAGACTGTGGATTCCCTGGCCAGTTTTCTGCAAGAAGATCATGCAGACAGGCTATAAAGAAAGGTATGGTAAAGTTGCAACAAATATTCATTGGAATGTGTGTAAAAATTGTAAACTGCCTGGAAGTAATAATTGGTGGAGCCACAACATTGAAAAAGTAGTAGAGAATGAAGAAGTCAAAGTGCTCTAGGATTTTAGAATACAAACCGATAAGCATCTGCCACATAACACACCAGATAAAATCATCATTGATAAGAAGGAAAAGAAAGTCTGGATAGTAGATATTGCAGTACCTGGAGTTAGTAGAATAGAAGATAAAGAACTGGAGAAAATAATGAAGTATAAATATCTGCAAATAGAAATTGAAACACTGTGGCACACAATACCAATTGTCATAGAGAGCCTTGGGTGCTATCTCAAAACAGCTGGAAAAGTATTTGAATACCATCAGAATGAGCATGAGTAGCATCAGTCAATTACAGAAGGCTGCTTTACTAGGAACAGCATGACAACCATATTTGCCACGCAACAATATAAAATCGAAAAAATAGCTGCCTATCCTAGTTCCTTGGGTAGGACTCAATTAGTGGATAATACATAAAGAATCCAGTCAAAAGCAACATGACTGTGCGAAAATGGTGATGATGATGGTGATGATGATGATGATGATAATAATCTTCATGATTGGATTATTCCTTTGACTTTAAATTGAGGCTGTTCACAATAGGTAGGCTTTCTCCAAACCCCGAGGGTTTTTAGAATAACAAAGAAGGTCTAATCTTTCAAGAACAATTCCAAATGGATCTTTCACAGTCTGGTCTCCTTCTGGCTGTGGTTGCCTCCCATGCTAACTGATAAACAGATTCTTCACTCTTACCAAAGACAGGTGGCACAGCTCCTCTCTCACTGAAAGGCAGCTGGAAGCTGCTCTGCTCAGCTTATCAGTCGCTTTCTCGACGTCTCCCTGATCCCAGAACTGCTGGTCTACCAGTGGTCTTGAACTGGTGTCCTTCAGAGGTTATAATCAGGCTTAACAATGGCTATGCCCTCTGAACCAGACCTCCTGTTTACATCACATCAGTTACATCAGTTAATGTGACACATCATTTAACACATCAGTTAATGTGATGTCCACATAGGGACGTGGTGGCGCTGCAGGTTAAACTGCTGT
This sequence comes from Lerista edwardsae, assembly GCA_029204185.1. Taxonomy (NCBI): domain Eukaryota; kingdom Metazoa; phylum Chordata; class Lepidosauria; order Squamata; family Scincidae; genus Lerista; species Lerista edwardsae. The sequence goes on from JAJKFI010000009.1 coordinate 21,876,403, forward strand.
TCTGCTGAGCTTGCTGACCGGAAGATTGGGAGTTGAAGACCACACAACAGAGTGAGCTCCCGTTGCTTGTCCCAGCTCCTGCCAACCTAGCAGTTCAAAAGCACCTAAAAATGCGAGTAGATAAACAGGGACCACTTCGGTGGGAAGGTAGTGGCGTTCTGTGCGCTATGGCGTATAGTCATGCTGGCCACATGACCATGGAAGCTTGTCCTCGGACAAATGCTGGCTCTTCAGGCTTAGAAACTGAGATGAGCGCTGCCCACTACAGTCGGTCACGACTAGACCATTCAGTCGTGGGGAAACCTTTACCTTTTTTAAATGTGACTAGCATTTATGCTGTGTGTGTGTGTGTGTGTGTGTGTGTGTGTGTGTGTGTGTGTGTG
>JAJKFI010000009.1:21876795-21888826 GCA_029204185.1 Lerista edwardsae
TGTGTGTGTGTGTGTGTGTGTGTGTGTGTGTGTGTGTGTGTGTGTGAGAGAGAGAGAGAGAGAGAGAGAGAGAGATTATTCAGTTTGTCTGAAAAATCCTTATTACCTTCCAGCCTACCTGTCTCTTCTAAGCACTCGGGTCACATAAGAATGAATAACTTGAGCTAAGAGTGACCTCAGCCCAGTGACAATGGTTTGTTTATGTGAAGTATTTATGCCCTCCCTTTCATAGTGCTCAAGATAGCTCACAACCAACATGTCTTCTTTTTTAAAAAAATCATAAAACATAATACACTACACCTAAGCATGACTTGTAAAAAGGGGATGTATGTACCTTTGCTTTAATTCATTTTCATAGGTCTCTTTGACACTGTATGAAATCCGTAAGCAGAAAAATGAGACAATCTTCAGTAATGAGAACATAAGAACAAGCTACTGAGATCAGACCTGTGATCCAGCATCAGTTATTTTCAATGTTTTTCATCTCATGGAACCCTGACTCTGTGGTCTTCTCTATGGTCCTCATCTTTTGTGATGTCACTTCTGGCTTCCAGGAGACTCCTCTGAGTTCTTTAGCTCTGTTTCTATAGCAACTGTCTGTGACAGAGCTGGTGGAGGAAGAGGAACAGACAACTCGTTACTACAGACAGTTGCCCAAGACACAGAGCCGTAGAACCCAGAGAAGTTTTTCAATTACAGTCATACCCTGCTATCCACTGATTCAGTGTCCTCAGGTTCAGTTATCCACCGACACCATGGATACTGGAAAGCCTATTAAAAAGATAGGGGAACATTAAGCAAATCTCTCTTCTTTTTACCTTGTTGCAGCAAAACCCCTGTGTTCCCCTATCTTTAAAAAAGCACCCCCAATATCCACTGTTTCAGATATCCACAGTGGGGTCTGGAACGGAAATCCAGCAGATACCGGGGCACGCCTGTATTTTCAACCACTGTGCAAAACTGCAGACTTTTCATGGTACACCAATGTGTTATAGCACAGTGGTTGAAAATCACTGCCATAAATGAACAGAATAAGGCCACAAAGCACTAACAGGGCACTCACCCCAGAAATTCTGTATTAGCCTCAAGAACAGAATAGCAAATAATTCAAAAGTGAACAGAAAATGAAGGCGCTACCATGCCAGAGCAGATTATTGGTTTCCAGCTGAACCAATCAGATACCTGCAAAACTGACAAGCAGGACATGTTGTTTATAGGCCTCCCATTGAGATCCAGTGGTGTAAGACTTCAGATTTGCAGAAGGAATGGATCCAAGGGGATCCTAGAAATAGATATTCTCCCTGCCCAGGATTCATTCATTCATAGTTGGGTGCTACCAGGGTATCCTGCTATTGAGGCTTTTTTAAGGCTAAGTCCCAATGCCAAAGCAGACAGGATATTAATTTTGTCACTTGGACCTGCATGTTTGGGGTGTTTTCTCCCCAGGAAAGGGGGAGGATCTGATCAGGGCTAGGACCATTTGGGGTTGGAGGGAGATTTTAGCCTTTTCCCTCCACCATGGTTCCAATTCAGATTGGGACCTCCTCCTGCTGTTTGCCCCAGGAGGGGAGCTGTACCAAGTCTGTAGCATTTAAAGGTGTGAACTGATGGTTGAGCTGCTGGTAGTGCCTGAAGCTAAGCAGGAGAATCTCAGGTCTATTTTTGGATGGGAGACAGAACGCCAGGCTGTAACAAGCTGCAGTACCTGTTATGGCGGAACGGAGTCACTGTGGAGATGATTAGCCAGTGCGGGAATGTTGTGTGAAGGCCAGCAGGCAAAAGAATGGAGCAGGGCTGGCTCTAGCAGCAGTGGGGCCCAATGTGGGACATTCCTGTGGGGTCCCCAACCCTCCCTGCGGGGCCCCCACTCACCAAGAAGAGCGCTGTTTGTGCCACGTGCAAAGTATGGCATGTGGAAGCAGTTGGTGGTGATATCATAACATCACCACCAACTGCTTCCAGGTGGCCCATTTTGGGCTGTTCAGAGGCAGAGGCAGGTGGGAGAGACCAAGGTAAAGCTGCTGTGCTCACCCCACTGACTTACAGCCCATAGAGATCCTAGCTGCAGCCACAGAAAATATGCTCACCCTGCTAGTGTGGGGCCCCCTGAAGCATGGAGCCCAATGTGACGACATTGGTCACATTGATTTAAAGCCGGCCCTGGAATAGAGACCAACCTTGAGGAGCTGTCCAGGCTGGACTTACGATCATCTGCTGAAGCTCACTGTCACATGGCCAGCGGAGAGAACCACACTGTGAAGGCTACATCTGGGACTGAGGATTCGGTGAATCATAGAATACTGTAAATTTGTAAGAAACCCATTGAAAAATGGTGGTTTAGACCAGCCTGTCCAAGTAAGTTGCCTTGGGCATTTGCTTCGGCATGGGAAAGGCAGGGTATAAATTCTTCAAAAATAAAATAAAGTCCTTCAAATATATTAGAAGAGAATGGGTGCAAGACTGCTTGAATAACAGACCTGGATTCTATTCCCATATAAATAAGGGGAAATTTGCCACTCGTTTTAATAGAGGCATTGCAGACCCAGAATTCTTTTTTTTTAAAAGATGCTGTTATTCCAATTATTTTTGCTTCTTGAAACCATTATTCCCCCAACTCCTACTTGAGAGATATGACACCATTTATTTTTTAAAGGTCTGCTTTCCAGACAAACAACTCTCAGTGCTGATGAAATCCTGAGCACAGGGGTGGCAACAGCCTGCTTGCCTTCCCTAATAAGGCTGTCCACACAGGCTGCAGCTACATAACTAAACCCATGTCTTCAGCTATGGAATGCAACACAAGGAGATACACATCTATATTTATATGTTTCTGAGATAACTGTATTTAGCCAACACTTAATCATTTGCCCCAGGTCGTACAAATAAACAGAGCTCTTGCATATTATCCTGATAAGCAAGGTTGCAGTCAAAATATAGTTGAACAGCCAGCAAAATAAAGGATGTTAAAGTTAGAATCAGTGCATCTGCATGTGTGTGTGAGAATAATTTCAGGTTTAGAAGATTTGTGTTTTCAAATTGCTAGGTGAACACCACAGGAGTGTACATAGAGCTACAACACTGCTAACTGGGCAAGAGGCACTTTTTCGAGTGGTGTCCCTCTTATGTGTAGCAGCGGGAGAATAACTGTCCCTCTTCACCTAGGCACAGGGGCTTTTCTAGTGGCTGTTGCTGGTGGTGTTCTACACTTTTTTTTAGATTCTGAGCCCTTTTGGGACAGGGAGCCATTTAACTACTACTACTACTACTACTACTACTAATAATAATAATAATAATAATAATACATTTATTTATATACCGCCTTTCTTAATATCACTAGATTTCTCTAATGATTGAACTCAAGGCGGTTTACATAGGCAGACTTTCTCACAAACCCGAAGGTTTTTACAATTTACAGAATGTTCTATCTTCCAAGAACACTCCTACAGATCTTTCTTTCTGGATTTAGCCTTCTTTCTTTAGCCACCCGTCTGTCTTCTGCTGGCTGATGAGGCTTCCCTGCTGCCACCAGAGATGCAGCTGATTTCAGCACACTCCTCCTCCCACGAGGCAGCTGAAACTCAGCTTTTAATCAGCCGCAGTTTCCAAGGTCTGCTGCTTCTGGCAGTCCCGAGCTCACAACCTTGAGATCTTCAGGTGTTATCTTCGGGCAAACGGAGGCATTAACCCTCTCGGCTAAATCTTCTGTACTACTACTACTACTACTATACTACTACTACTTATTATTATTCTTCTTCTTATTATTATTAGTGTTGAAAAGCAGTATATAGATACTATTGATTGATTGATTGATTGATTGATTGATTGATTGATTGATTGATTGATTGATTGATTGATTGACAACACCTGCAATGTGGGCACAAGCACTGGAGAAGAAGAACCATAAGAGTTCTCTATAACCTTTGATGCCTGAACATCTTCAGAGATTACTCTACTGGAAATGGCAGGGCACGGCATAGGCAAGAAGAGGAGAGATTGTCAAGGGCCAGAAGAGGGAGCCTTTGATACCTTCCTTCAGGGCCTTGTTAACTTCCCTCCCATTCTGGTCCAAAGGGTAGAGCCGCCATTAAGCCCAAAGATAACATCTGAAGGATGCCAGTTGGAGACCACTGGAAGCAGAACTGATGTGGGGGAGGTTGGCGCCCAGGGGCATACCTCCAGGGGTACACCCCCTGCAGGTGCCACCCCCTGTAGCCTTGACTTCCAAGAAGGGGTGGGTGGCACTTTGGAGTGTGCCTGGTCACTCTGAGAAGCAGCTGTGGAAGCTTGTAGCAATGAGGCGCACTGAAGCACTGCTCGCCCCTTAGAAAAGGGAACTGTGCCAGGTCCCTTTGGAACAGTGCTGGGTCGCTCCAGGTAGCAGCTTCCATGGCTAGAAGTAGCCACAAAAGCAGCTTCCTGGAGTGGCTTCGTGCTCCTTCTTGGTGGCAGGTGGCGGATGGGGAGTGGCCAGCATCACACCCAGCCCAGCGCCTGGGGCGTTTACACTCCTTGCCCCCCACCTCACTCCTTGCCCTCCACTGCTGACTGGAAGCTTTCGTGATCGGTGAGACTTCGAGAAGCCACTGATGAGCTGGACTAAGCTGAGTTGTTTCCAGCTGCACTTCAGTGAAAGAGAAGAAGCTCTTTGTCAGTCAGCATGGGAGGCAACCACGGCCAGAATGAGACCAGACTGTGAAAGATCCATTCTGGAATGTAGTTTGTTCTTGAAAGATTAGAACTTCTTCTGATTTTTTTAAAAAAGCATTGGGGGGTTAAAGAAAGAGGCTTATTGTGAACACCTTAAAAGTCAGAGGAGTAATCCAATGACCAAGGAAGATTGTATATAAATACAACTACAACTACTACAACTACTACAACTACAACAACAACAACAACTACTACTACTACTACTACTACTACTACTACTACTACTACTACTACTATTCTTCACCCCTGCACAGTGTCTTTTCCAGTGGCTGTTGCTGGTGGTGTTTTGCATTTTTCCTCTGATTGTGAGCCCTTTTGGGACTGGGAGCCATTTAACTTTATTATTGTTATTGTAATTTGCCTGTAAACTGCTTTGTGAACCTGGTGTTGAAAAGTGGTACATAAATACTGTTGTTGATGATGATGATGATTCTCCCCCCCCCACTTCCAACTCCACAGAGTCTGTATTCAGCTCAAACCCCAGACTCCCCTCCTCACTCTCTTCCCTGACTGTAACAGAAACTTAGCTGCAGGCCTACCTTACAGTCTCCTGCCAAGGAGTGGTATAGAACTTTGTTAATTTCCAGCACCTGTGCAAAGTCTGTGCCCAGAAATTGAGGCTCAACAGAAAATTCAAGTCTGGCCTACCGGGTAGCCTCCCAAACACCAAACCCTCCCTTCTGCCCTGCCATGGCCCAGTCTCAGTGCTGTCTGTGATCCCAGCACTGGAGCAAAACCCAACAATGTCAGAACTAGTTGACATCCAGCTCCTTATTTTTGAAAAGCAAGTGGTGTGTGTGTGTGTGTGTTCTGATTTTCAAAGATCAAAATATTGACATTCATTAAAGTTTTTCAGACATTTCTTAAACTTTGGTTTGAGTTTTTCTTTCTGGCTCTTTCCTACAACCGAGAAACCAGAGGACATGTGGCAGTTTTGGTATATTGCTTTTAGTCTGAGCACAAGTATATCTCCCTGCAGCTGTGAACCAGCCTGGTTTCAATTATTATGTTTTCCATAATGTCCTCGATCACTTCCCTGTTCATTGCAAGGAATTAGTAGACATTTGCCTGCGCATAAAATTGTAGCACTTGGAAAAAAAGCTGATATGCACTTATACTATTCCAGAACCTGACACTTACCTGTTGCCCTAGGCACTTGGTCATAACTTTTACTGCCTGTATCCTTCCTGCATCCCTGAACTATCTCCCATCAAATAACCAATGATTTAAGACAGAACTCTTTCAAATGGATCTTGGTGAGCAAAACAGAGTCAGGTCTGTGGAGTTCCTTCTCAGACACTAAACTTAGGTTGACAAGTCAAACTTCCAAAGCTAAAGGATGGAGGCCTGGAACCACACAACTACTGTGATGTGACGAGCTGAAAAACAAGGGCTCCCTGTCATAGTGGTAATGTGTAAATGCTGCTCATGTGAATTAACCACATTGTGTAGTTCTTTCCCAAGTGAATACTGCACTGTGTGAAATATGCATGATTTCAAGCAGCCAAAAAGCTGAAGAAGGAGGTCCTGGAGGGTACTGTACTGTTTTTGGTTGTCCAATTGCAATGGTTCTCAAACGTTTTAGCACCAGGACACACTTTTTAGAATGACAATCTGTCCAGGAACCACCAGAGGTGGTGTCATTGCAGAAAGTGTTGTCATTGTGATGCCAGAGCCTGTTGCTTTCCTGAGAATGCAGCAATAGGTTGAGCTATTTCTCAGTCATTTTCCAACAGCAAAGTAAATCAGAAAGAAAAAAACTTTGTTACAAGAAAAATGAACATACAGCCTTCCTCCTTTCCAGTGTCCCATCTTTCTAAATTTTTAATGATGGCTGCATAAGATACTATGTGACCCACCTGAAATTGGCTCGTGATCCACCTAGTGGGTCCTAACCCACAATTTGAGAGACACTGTCCTATTGTATTCATTGATATTTATCCTCTTCGGGCACCTTCGGTATAAAGGGGAAAAGCAGGATAGAAATGTTTTCTTATCTCATTTTTTTTCTCATGCAGAAAGTTTATGTGGCTTCCAATTGTTCATAAATGTATTTACTGACTTCTCCTTAAGCAACTTCAGCTTAAGCTGAACTGTTTTGATGATTACACGTTTTGAAATGCCTGGTTATAACACATTCTATACCCCACATATTATATCCAAGGCAGCTTACTATTGATTGAAATGAAACAAGACTAAAGTACAAAGCAACATGATAACTGAAGTGAGCAAAACAGCATTTGCATTTTCAATAAGATGGAATCAAAATTTGCAAGCTGCCCCATTTGCAAGCTGCAGAATTGGAGAGATCACTTTGGGATCTTGGGTAAAAGCAAGTGTCCAGGTGCAGGACAGACAATGATCTGGAGAGAAGGAGCAAGGCGATGGATCAACACCCTGGAGCACTGGTTCAACTGCAAGGTTTCTCAAGACTGGGCCAGATTCAAGGGCATCCAGTGGAAGTATTTGAAAATGGTGTGATTTACCTTGCTCAGTAGTAAGCCCATTGCGTTCAGTGAGACTTGGGCTGTAATCCTATCTTTACTCACCAGAAACAAACACCTCTAGCAATCAGATATAAGAGCTTCAGTACCCTGGACAGGTCCTAGGAAGAATACAACTTTCTTTGAACCCAATCCTACTCATGTCTACTCAGCAGTACGTCCCATTATTAGTTAATGGGGCTTACTTCCAGGTAAATGTGGATAGGATTGTGGCCTATAGTATGCCCTTGGTGGTAATTGAACTTTTATGTAGTCCCTGGGCAATGACTATTTCCATCTTCCATGTTTCAACACTGAAAGGGCCAGTCCTCTAGAACGGTGATGTTCAACCACTATGCTGTGGCACATTGGTGTGCTGTGGGTGGTCCACAGGTGTGCCATGGAAGTTTGGGGAGGATCATTTATTAGTAGGGCCATTATGGAATGTGAACCTCTACTTGCAGAGTGGTGTACATTGTCAATTGTAAAAAAAAAACTGGTGCTATGCCTTGACAATGTTGAAGTTATATTATGGAAGTTGAATTATGGAAGGTTATAACTTCCAGAATGTCTCTGCTTGTCTCTTCTCTTCCTCTCACTCAAGGGAAAGCCTTAAGACAAGAACATTCTTGTATCTTTGCATGGAAACATCTGTTGGCGTTCCAAATGTGGCCAAGATTTTTCCTCTGTCCAATCCAGCTCTAAAAACCGTCTAGTCTGCTTGCTGTGCACATTTTAAGTTGTGGAAGTATTATTCAAAAAGAACTCATAAGGGAGGAAATCGCTTCCATGGGGCTTGAAATACAGTGTCAGCAAAAGAAAACATTCTCCGTCCACCAGCAGCACAATGGTAAGCCTACATATATACATGCACATGAATGATATGCTTAAGCTATTTTTTGATGTGGGCCTGTACATAATGTTTAACATTTGTACTGGTGGGCCATGACAGACAAACATGTGCAAGTGCACAGAGGGTTTTTCATTTCAAGAATAGAACTGGATTGTGTGCTCCAAGCATGTGTTCAAATGTGTGACTTGAATGTCAAAAAAAAGACAACTCAAATCCAAATGTGAAAACGCATATAAGTGTACAACAGAGGAAAAGTTACTTCAGCATTAATTCATGCATCCATCATGTGCATGGTTAAGCTTTTTGTTGTTACTATGCTGTTGGAGCCTTTGTGTGTATGGCAAAGTAGCCTACCTGGTCACATTAGTCTGGGGGACAGAACGCAGTTTGACATTCCTGAGCACTGCTCAGTAGTACTTTTTATTTTTTTTAGTACTTGTCCCTATTAGGCTCTTGTAGCAGGCACTTTCCCTAGGAGAGAATTCTGGGTTTGCCCAACAGATCAGAGTTGCTGTGATGAGAACACTGTGAAACCATTTCCAGAATTGCAGCCCTATGGTCTGTGGCAGCAAAAACAACAGAGTTGTTGGCTCTCTGAAATATGTTGTGGCATAATTCTTTGCAAGCTAGAAAGCCACTTCAGGTGCAATCCTAACCTGGAGTTAGGCCAGCACAGTTAAGCTGTCAAAGTTTGACCTGCACAAGGGACACCGTAAAGCGTGGTTGGACCACTCTCGGAGCCAGGGAGGATGACACATGTCTGTGTGCTGGCCAATCTGACTCTGAAAGTGGTCCAAACATAGGACTTTAAGGACAAACATAGGAAAAACATAGGACCACAGTAAAGGGCCTTTACTGTGGCCCTTTTGCTGGCCAAACTTTGCTGGCCTAACTGTGCCGGCCTAACTCAAGGTTAGGATTGCACAATCCATCAGATACCTGTCTGTTGTTACTGTAACAGCAATAAAAATATTCCCAGCCCACCTTGAAACAGTGTGTATATAATCAACCTACTCATAGTAGATCATGGTAGATATTATTACTTTATGGAGATGTACCACTTCTAAGGTGCCTATGAAGGAACTTGAGAAATAAATTATACTTTAAGGAAAAATGGACAAGTGTGATGAGATCTGAACTTCACTGCAGTATTCTAGAAAAATGTGAACACTGAAGCTTAATGCCATTGTATGGACTAAATTTATGTTATCTACAGAGAGCAAACAGAGAGCAAATCACCTTGTCTTTCTGGTTTCTTAAATTCCCTCTCAGGCATTTGAAAACTATGTTTACTCTTCAGCTGAACTCAGACCCATTGTGTTCAGAAAGACTTAGGGCCCAATCCTATCCAACTTCCTAGCTCCAATGCAGCTGCAATGCAGTCCTGAGGTAAGGGAACAAACATTCCCTTGCCTTGAGGAGCCTCCATGACTATCCCTCCACCCAGGATGCATTGCACACCCCATCAGCAGGCTGTATCAGTGCTGGAAAGTTGGATAGGATTGGGCCCTTAAACAAACACCTTTACCAATAAGCCCTCCTGAGAAATTATCAAATGCTTTAGGGGGCTGAACTCTGCAAAGACTTATACCCCCAAAGGCAAACTGTGGGACTAGTTATGCCAAGGGAAAATGTGCTGCTTGAGGGGGCAATCCAAAGCCCATGGTGGGTTGGCACAAGGCTCCCTTGCCAGCCCACTGTTGTTGCACATGTGCCAGGGTTTGTGCTAATTCAGGCATGAGCTGGGCCAGTGCACGATGCCTGCAGGCTCCACGGAGGTCTGCGGAGGTCCTGCAGAGGCTGCATCCAGCCTCTGTGCCACCCCAGGTAAGTGTGAAAGTGCCTGCCAAGTTTGGCTGGTGCAGGGTTTGGGGAGACAGGGGGAGGGCAGACTCGTGGGCAGACCAGCCCAGGAGGGTTGGTGGTGCCAGGACCCAGCACTTAGGCCAGATCCTAATCCCCACCCCCATCCTGGTCAGCCCTCCATGGGTTGCTCGGAGTTCAGTGGCATCTCTACAGGGAGGGCAGAGCTCTAAGTCTTGCAAGAAGCCTCACCTTGCAGTGGAAATCACTCCTCTCCTGCACCGTTTTAGCCAATCCTCACAGGGAAAAGCAACATCTTGGCGTTGCTTACTGGCTACAGCAGCAAGGGAGAGGAGGGATGACAGGGGAAGGCTATTTTGCTGGTGTAGCTCAGAGTAGCCCTATAGGGACTGCTGGGATGTTACTTGGGGTAAGGGGGACTGAGTTCCCCTTACTCTGAATTGCACAGCATGCAGCCCCAGTCCTGGGCTGCCTATGGGACAGGCCAGCTGGCCTTCCTATTTTAGCACTGGGTTACTGGGCTGCGAGACTACCAATACATCCAATTCCAGAGCCAAGAGAGTATACAGACCCCAAATGAGAGACTGCCACAAGCAGAGAGCAGAAGGTCAAAGTACATCAGTGGTAATGTTGATTGTGAACCACTATATTGCAGAGGTTAAATTTGGCCTGAGATAACCAAGCACAAGGGCCAAATGGCTGCAGCCCACTCGGACCCTGTGCTTTGGCTCTTCTGTCTGCCAAGGGACACGGCCGACTCCTTTTCTGTAAACGGGATGGTGTTCTGTGTAGTTTGAGTCATTGCCATTGGAATAACAGCGTCTGCTATTTTTGCATGGGTGTTTCTCATTCTGGGTTTGGTAAGTGATTTCCCCAGCTGGGGAACCATAAATGGTTAGCATTTATGAGCACTTATTTTTCAGGGTTGTTTAGTTTAGCTCCGCAAAATGTGTGCGCGTGTGCATGAAACACAACATAAGCCAGGCATACTTTATCCCGTACAGCTGGGAGGGAAATGGGAGGCAATGAAGGACAATTTTAAAACTAAGTGGGACTGATATAAAGAAGCATTCTTTGGAATGAATGCATTTTTAACAGCACATTTCTTTCACACTATGTGTCCAGGCAAAAACCTGAAGTTGTAAAAAAGACATGCAATTGGCATGTACACTACCTGTGTGAGTTACTGCCGTGGTGCTATAATTTTACACCTGTCCTTGACCATAAATTTGGAAAGGGTGAAATTAACAGGTTTGAGATAGTTTTCCTCCCTCCTCAATGGCTGTGTTCTGGGATGGCTGATTCAATAACAGAATGTAAAACAAAAGTCTTCTGCAGGGCTGTACCTAAAGAGACACACAAAGGAAGTTCAGATGTTACAATGTCCATGTGGTTTTGATTTTACTGTAGGTGCTGTACTGTGGGAGATTTCCCCCACACAGGGGGATTCTTAAATCACTTGGACTTGCCCCCAAGTAACCTGATTTACAAGGCTCGCTTTGTCACACCAGGAAGGTTCACATCATGTTTCTTAGGAATGGCAGGGAGAGCACACCTGCAGTTCTGGACTGGGGGCAGAGATGCATTGCAAATGGGGAGGGAGAAATGCTGAGAAGATGCTCACTAGAAGAGGGAATTTGGGCAGGTGCAGCTTTTGAAACCCTTCCATGATAAGCTGCACCTGCCCAAATTTCCTCTTCTATGCAATGGTTAAAGATATAGGCACTCTGTCCCAGTTTGTAGCTGGTAACCTGAATGTTTCAGAGCCATGATTGATTTCTTGATTTTAAAAAAAATCAATTAGATTGCATTTTGGACCTATGTCCAGGTTTGCAATCACAAACCCAGAAGTGGGTGTGATAGCTGCAAGGAGCTGTTTGGAGCAGCAGGGCAGAGATTGCACATTCTGATCACGGCTTGTAACCTGTGATAGTCTAGAAATCTGTCCAACCCCCTTTTAAAGGCATCCAGGCCAGATGCCATCACCACATCCTGTGGCAAGGAGTTTCACAGACTAATCACATGCTGGATATCTGTTCTAATTCTCCGGACAGTCATCTGTCCGGATTAGCCATCTAATTTCAATGGCTGTCCCCTGGTTCTGGTGTTGTATGAGAGTTGTTGTTGTTGTTGTTGTTGTTGTTGTTGTTGTTGTTGTTGTTGT